>VNKC01000077.1:0-14743 GCA_008042775.1 Drosophila pectinifera
GGCCGGAGTTTATGAATTATCACTTGATGTATTTGTATGTTGAAATAAATCCCGCGCTGCGGTCTTATTTGGAGTATCGGCGATAGCCGTAGTTATGGGTAATTAAAATGTTCACGACAATGGCCGGAGTTTATGGAAATAAGAAGACTTTATCGGCGACGGCCGGATTTGATCGTTCTATGAGCGATGTGCTCTTTATTGTATCCAAAATTAAACTGATTGACAAATGTATTTAAATTGACCAAGAAAACTTAATGCTAACAAAGGCGACTCACAGCGGCCACGCAAATCTGCTGTGTTTGCCGAATGTGCGGCCAAATGGTGCATCAGCATCTTGGTCGTACTTAGCTTACTAAATATTTCCCACGGCTCTAGCTCGTGGACTTATGGTAGCTTGCACGAGCATCCGGCCAAATGCTACATCAGCAATTAGCCGCACAGCTCTGGCTCGTGAACTTAAATTAACTTATGTTAACTTATACATTAAATTAACCATTTTAATAATTTTTTTTATATCGCCCCAAAAACAAATATTTTCAGCTGTTAGGTTGAATTTGTTTCGGCCTCGAAACACTAGCGATTAGGGTCATTAAAATAAATGAGGGCTAGGCCAATCTGTGATCTGGCCAATCTCATCCAGCTAGGACTAGGTCTGATCGAGTCTAGAAGGAAAAGCCAATGAGTGCGGCCTCACTACTGGACTCCGACTGCTCACATTCGCATTGAAAAAAATGGCCAAACTTGTCCCTGAGGAACTAGTATACCTTAAAATGTCTAAAGACGGAAGCCGACCCTTGACGAGTCCGGAAAATTAATGCATATAATCCTGAGAATCTTACACAGCTGTGCACAGCGCTGGTAAAATACACTTATTGGTTGCGGGTTTCGATTTTTTGTGTTATCATCGATGGTTGCCCTTATCCTTCTTGTTCCAGGTCCCTCCGTTACTGCTTCAGATCTTTTACATGTATCACTCCACTAAGCTGCACTTTCATGTCTTTGACCTGTTTGACATATTGTTTGCAATCGGTCTGCGTTTCCTACCCTTTAAAATATAGCATTGATGGGTAAATATAGCATTGATGTTTTTGCTATAATCACTCAACACAAATGTCGTCGTAAAAGCCTGTGTGTTGGCTTTAAGTTCACCTCAAGTTTTATCCGGTTGAAGTACATAATTACACTATATACTATACAAAAGCAAACCACCTATCCAATTTATTACTCACACATCTACTTTCAGTACAAGTTTCTATTTAACATAAGCAGACTAAAATCATATATAAAGCAGCTACATAAATAAAGGATTCCAGTTAAAAAAAAAAACATATCGACCGTAGCTTCGATGCAAATTGATGATCGAATCCACTTGTGACTTGCCCAAATATGCTGACACTCCCGTGGTCTGATAAATCGCACTTTTCAGAGCTGCTTGAATTTCCGGCAGATACAAGTATTCTTCTAAGTAGGCCGCAATCGCGTTGCGCACCTTTTCAGCTGCATTCGATGAATGGAAATAAATTGACGTCCTTGTAGTTCTAAAACATCCTTTACTTCCTTCGACACAAACTGCTTTCCTCAGAATGAATTATCTCAAGTGTAAAATACCGCCTTGGCCAGAAATTTAAGTACTGCAACAGTTGTAAGCTCTCTCATTGCTCTTAAAAACACGAATTTTTAGAAATTATCCACAACAACAAATACGTTGGCCTCGAAACCTAGGATATTCCCCAGAAAATCAATAGAGACATTCTGGGTGATTGAATAATATTTTTCATGCTCGTCCAGTCTTACATTCCAACTTTTCCATCCTAATTCTCAAATGGCGTTATTTTCGAAACGTTTCCTGCGCCATAATTGAGAAAATGTATGCATCTTATTGAGTTGTGTGGAACTTATTTCTTTCTGAGATGTCCGTAGCTATCCTTGCAAGGAAAAAGTCACCAACAGGGTGAAAAATATAACTTAGTCCAGTAGACCTCGCCAGTAGAGGGGTATCCCTTAAACACCTTGCAGATGGGCAGTTGTAGTGGCAGGGACCAGCCTGGTTGCAAAGGCCATGCTTACTCAAAGCGACTACTGAAGACCGAACTAGAGAATAGCTATATGTTATCCACAAAAATAAAACTGCAAACCAAACTTATAGGTGATTTACCAAAGAATCGATTTTTCTTTCACGTGCATATACGTATACGGGCATGGACTATGCCGGCTCGTTTGATTTTAAGAACTGGTCCGGACGTGTATATATATGTGCTGATATGTTTTCCACTAAGGCCATCCATTGATAGCTACTTTTATAAATATATTTATATACTATTTTCTTTAAATGAAACATTTCATAATAGCATATTTGAGGTAAATCAAGTTTTACTCTAAAACTTCTATGCCTTTTTTTGCAATTTGTAATTTAATGTGCATCAGCTGAGAACAAAGATATAGAAAAGAGAAAACCATAAACAAACCTATTAAGAAAATGAAAGCGCGAAAGTAGATTTTAAAAGGGGAAAACATCAAAAGCTAAGTTAGGATGCAGAAAAATAGTTCTTCCTTACGAAATAAAATGAAAAAATGTATAAATCACTTGTTTATACTTGTATTACTATTATTCTCATCAAACTTGCAAACGGATGTATATGGTTATATTCCGCATAATATCGAGAAAAATATAAAAAGCTTATTTATGAGATCTTTTCTCTGATGAAAACACTAAAGACAGGTAGCATTCTAACTCGGAAATTGCTGGAAAGAGATCGATAGGTTATAGGCGATAGTCGAGTAGGAATCAATATGGAACTCTGAAAAGAATTGGATAAAGTGCAGCAGACCATAATTAGGTAGAGCTAGTGAACTATAAAAGAAATTAAATAAACGTGAGTGTCAGTTTGTGTTCTAGAAAAATGAATTTGTAATTTATTTGTTTTTGTTTTTTTGGTGACAGCGTGGCAGAGAACTTGCATATCAATGGAGATTTTTTTTATTTATCACCAAAATCCCGAGTATGATGGAAGCCATGCATCTGTCGTATTCCAGGAACCTGACCAGCTAATTCCGGTCAGTACTGGCGGTTTCAGTAGAAACTTACGATGTGTCCGTCCAGGCACTAAGCTACGTTGGTACAAATTCTGGTCCACCTGTAAGATATTTGTGTCTGTTTTGATTAACTTTTACATACATTTTGAACTTCTCGGCCATCGTGGTATTACCAAGGCCCGAATTCAAATGCCAAATTGTATAATGCTGGTGTTTGTTAGTTGTAATTTCTATTAATAATAAAACAGAAGATGCTATAAGATTATGACAGTAAGTAATTTACCTAGGGGAGATGGGCCGGTCGCCAGACCGCCAGGAATATATTCCAGTTCGCGGGGGACAGGTGGTTATTCTTGAAATCCGAATGGGTATCCTATGATAGGTGTTTAGCAATATGGAAATATATAAAGTTTCCACTTTCCAGGGTCATAAAGTCTATGGGAGTGAAACTTTATTCGTTCCGGAAGTTATTCTGCATTCTTCTTTATTCTTTTAATGACTTATCGTTTGATTGTAGACAATTACAGCGGGATTATCACTTTAAAGTTTGGGCATGTGTAACTTGAATAGATTCTCAAATTTATTGTGCTCATTTAACAGAGAGTCCGGTGACGATGCGCCTAGCATAAGGTTATTAAAGTCCCAAATTTGAAAAAAATGTATGTGATTTGGAATTGGGAGTATCTCTAATGGCATACTCAGTGCCCCTGGCGAAAAGTACAGTGTACAGTTCCCACGAGGGAATGGTATTGGGTTCACTTGCACGTTTTTAGAATGGTCAACTGGATCCAGTTACGGCTGACGCTGATTTCCATAATTTCCGTGAACACCACCGTTGTCTAATTTGATGCACCAGTTAAAGATGACTACGAGCACGCCATGCAACCACTCTCTTCTCGCCTGAAAAAACCAATGAATGAGCGGCAGTTGCTGAAGGGTATAAGAGATGAAATCGCCAAATTCGAATATGCGACAGAAGAGCGTCGATGTAGAGAGAACCTTCTGTCGCAAGAGTCGAGTGCAGTATACACCGCCAACTCGCAACCCTCAAAGAATGGATCGAATGGACTCGTTCCCGAGCCTATTTTTTATAAAAGTATAAAAGTTTTATTCTTAGTTTGTCTGCAGATTACAAAATTATTTCTGTCTATTACATGTAGTGTAAAATGTACAGAAAGTATGTTTGGGGAAGACGTTCATCTGTTCGAGGTAGATGAAATGCAAGGGAGCCAGCGTAACCCGTCTGGACTGGCTGCTGGTATAGACGAGCAGTGGACCAGGGGTTTTGAGAGTGCGGACCAGCTGACCGGTATATGAAATTGATTGAAATACAGTACATTAGTGTAATAACCTAATTCATTGCATAAGATATTTGCCGCATGAAGAACAGATGCGTCGGATTGCCTGTGGAGAAGTATTTCTCCGAGGTATGTACAGCTGGTGAGGATCGATTGATCATTGGGCACTTTAGAGTATCTGTGAATTAAAGTGTAAGGTGGGACCCATAGACCCCGCATCTGGAGCAGTGAATTTTTTGCAAGTGTTCGACTGTGCCCCAATGCTTATGTGTCACGTCGTTTTCCATCGCGTGAGCAAAGCTGAAGAACTCCATGCTGAGTAGATGAAGCACTATGTAGTGAAAGAAGATGACGACGAATCGAATCCAGAATCCTGAACGTTATCAGTTACGGAGAGTCGTGAGCTGGAGGAGACTAAGTAGCAGTTCATAATATTCGAGAGGGATTGCTGGACATCCACCAGTTTAAAGAACCAAACGATCCAGCTTCACGCCAAATAAGCGCATATAACGGCAGTGTCGAGCAGCAGCTTTTCCAGATGTAGTATCCCAGCTCTAAGCGTTCTACCGCATTTCGCCGAAGTGACGGCTCTCCAGATCTTTTCTTTCTTTGCTCGACTTCTCGTCGCCCTATCGCCCGCTCTGTTACCACACTGACAGAACTAGCGGGGTGTTACGTACGGCAAGTCAAACTCAAAGCACTCCCTTATCACCGCTGCCACCCCTTTGGCCCGTTGTATCCCGTGGTCAGAATTCCCTCGGTATCTCCTGGCCAACGCTTAGCCACCCGCGATCTTGATCTTGATCCGTGATCCTTGATTCTCGATTTTTGATCCTTGATCTTTGATCCTTGGTCCTTGATCCTTTATCCTTGATCCTTGATCCTTTGTGATTCTGTGTCGCAGCCTGCATATCGCCGGTGATGTGAACATTATTATTTTGAACAGACCATCATATCTCCAGTTTTGCCTGCTTCTCAAGTTTCTCTTAAATGGCCAAAATAATTTGCAGGGCATCTGGAAAACGCTTTACTCCATTTAATTTCTTATTTTGCTGTGCGGCCAGTGGATCAGGATGAAGACCTTCCTGCCCTTTCTCCAAGACACTCGATTGGATAGTGTTTGCTCGGCTTTTGAATATTAATGCCTTTATAGACGATCTTCCAGACCACCAGTTTGGCTTTCGATGTCGCCATTGAGCAGGTTCACAAATTTTATCGCTTTAGAAGATCGCCAATAATGTTCAACCGTCTTTCTTGACGTTCGGCAGGCAGGGTTGACAGGGTTTAGCATAAAGGTCACTTCTACAAACTAATAGCGCTGATACCCAAGGGTACCTAAGAGCCATTCATTTTTAGATGGCAGGAGTTTTGCCGTTGAGATCCCTAGCCATCGTTCTGAACAGCGCATAGTTCACGCTGGTTTACCACAGGGTAGCGTGCTTGGCAATGTACTGTACACAATTTACACATCGAATCTTTTCAAGTCCAGTAGTCGATCTGGAGTTAGTTCATTTATATTTTGTGTAAATATATTTATAGAAAATGATTGCAGCGCTTTCTGACGAAAACTTGGAAACGAGTTTTTAATACCTTCCTACACCTTTAAAATATGCGGTAATTTCTAAATCAATATCAACGTTTAAGTTATGGGACTGCACTGGTAGTGATGGTCCCAAAAAGAATTGACTTCTTTTGATATATTGAGTAATAGACATTCAAGATAGATACATATAATAGGACTTCATGGACATGTGTAGTAGCTTTACCTCAAAAATTTGTTATTAAACTCAATATATGGCTAGATTTAGCTACAAAATTACAATTCGACCGCACTGGTGCGAACTTTTTGCTGATTGGCGAGTCAGGGCTTGAATTATACAATGAGCGAAATGGCACAGAAATCTTTCGACTGACTGGATGTAGAAAGATCAGGCTAATGCCAGGTGATGATGTCCAGGTGAAAGAAAGATAGTGAAGCGTTCTCAGTCGAAGCAAACTCGAGATCTTAGTCGTCTTAATTGCATATACGTTAATAATATTGTTGCACACAGATCCTTTTTGTATAGTGAAGTTGTCCAGACGCGTATCGATCGATCACCATTACCGGTTCGACTGCCGGTAATCCTTCCTATCATAAGAACCTCTTACATTTACATTTATAGATTATACACCAGCAGTAATTTTTATTAGACCTCTCGGGTACAAAAATATTTTTCTTGTCGGTGGCCACTTATCCCAGTTCCTACCTAAAAGAGCTCCTTGTAGTGTATTTGATTAGATTGATTAAAAGAGCAAAAAGGAAATTTAACCAATAGACAACAATCATTCTTTTTTTTATCACGGTATTTAGTTTATCTCTCTTAAAGACCAGTAGACAAATCTTAATTAAATATATTTATGATACTGATTACAATTAATTATTTAAGACGACTTTAACTATTGTTGTTGGATGGGGAGGTTTCTTCGCCGGAGTCGTGTATGGCTAGTTCTTCATATTAAAGACTGCGCAAGCCTATTAGGATGGGCCTAAAACTTGACCTATTACTTAGATTGTCGTTTTCTTCTTTAGTAGTTCCTAGATTTATGAATAATGTCAGGTTATTTACTCACGGTTGGTGAACATACGCACATTGGATATCGTTTTCTGTTTGGGGAGAGCTTCTAGGGTATTCTATAGGCTTCACACTCTTGATGAAACCGTCTCGTATAGCGTCTCTTCATAAGCTTAGGAACTACGGTTAAAACACTTTTATGGTGTTATAATTGTCGTGGAACGTTGTGCAGCCAGTGACATTACAGACATTAGCGCTTCAACTGAGCGTCAATGTCATCTTACAGTAAATGCTTCGGTGCCGTCCATATACTCACATGAATATAAGCCTGCGGCACTATGACCTGAGTTTGAGTTTCGATGTGTATTTTTGTTGCTTGTATATATGTGGGTTGTAACAAAGGAAGGATAAGGATAAAAAGAAAAAACGGATAATGTCCGATACTACTATTGATCAGAAATCCCGTGCCTCCATGAGCCTTGTCATTAGAATGATTTAACTCATAGAAGTAAGCCTTTAAGCTGAAAATAGTTTTTGTTCTTTAGGTGAGTCTCTCATATGAGCATGGCGACGATGTTTTATTGATATAGGCATTACCAGAGCTCGTCCTATGAAATGACATTGAAGGTTAGGAGTGCGCGTAAACTCCAGCACAGTTTGGTATATTAATCCATATGTTTGTCATAGTTGCAAGCATTGATATTATTCCACTAGGCAATGGGAATGTATTTGCAGGGATATGTTGGGCAGTAATTTCTGAGCTCTGATTTGGTGCCTGGTGTTGCATTATTCATGCAGTCGCTGGTTGAAATTTCGGCTTACAGACAGAAGTAGGACCCGATGTTGTAACTTAGCGCCTGTCGGGTGACTGGGTGTCAAGCTGCAGTTATATGTTGGCTAGAGCAGTGTGGCTTCCCCCACAGTTCAAAAATTTTTTGTCAAAAGGGTTCTTCTCATTTACAATGCAGGCCTCATTTAGATATGCATCCCCGCCGACTGCGCGTAGTAGTGCAATAGGTTTTCGTGTGCCCATATTTCTGGCAATTCTGGGATTGTAGTAGGCTTGTAGATTGTGTGAATTCATTATTACTTAAAGGCATACTCTCTGGCGTTAGTTCTGTCTTAAACTTTAGTATGGGATTTTTATTTCTATTGATTGCGTTATATATAATATACACTTTCGCAAATTTTTTTTAAAACCTCAAATCAGTGCTCCGGTTCCCGCAGATCTTAAATTTCTTGCGAATTCAATAAGGCAATATTTTCTTTGCGAAATAAAAAGTAAATGCATTTTTTCTACATCAAATCGGATATTATTTGCAAAAAATTGTTGACTCATTGGTGTATTGATGTTTATTTTACACAATCAGTACGCATTTATTTAAAAAAAAGTTTATTTCTGACCCCAACTCGAATTTGGAAAATAAAATATTTGCCATCGGCAACAACAAATTCCGAGTTGGTTGCCGGGGCTGCCATACTATTGGAGGAACGAAATCTGCTCTAAATACCTTTAAAATTAAATGGTTGATTTAAATAACCATTTATAAAATGTATAAGTCATTGAAACCACTGGAATTTAAACTATTTAAAAGTGGCAGTCGTTGTAGACCAATAAATTAAAAATTTTTGCTTTTTTTTTGGTAATTAATAAATTGTTTCTTTCTGAAAACAACCAAATCAGTTGTTTGAGCAATACAATCTAAAATTGTGAAAACCGGAGCACGTAAAAACGGAACGGAATTTTTTGGCCAAATCGCAAAATCAAATTGAAAACCGGAGCCCCCTTGACTATGTTTTTTTTTTTTATTTTACATCAAAGCTCTATTCGTTAAGACCAGCTATTATCTCGTTAAAAGCAACTGTTTTGAAACATGCTGTTTGGACATAATAAGGTGGGAGAGAGAGCATGCCATCTTAATGTTCTCCTACAGTGTTGCAGTTGATATTGGTACTCTTACTTTCCGCTTGTGAAGAGAAGTAAACGTGGTTTCTGATTGACGAGAACCAACGCTCGACTTGTTGCAGAGCTACACTGCATTTTTCATTGTTTTCTGTCTCATCGCGATTTTTGCCTGTCAACTCTGGCGCCTTCGCGCCATCGACACCGATTTAAAACTGATTGCATGTTCTTATTTCCCTCTTCCTCCTTCTTGCAGATGGCGTGGATGCAATGAAGCCGGGAACCGCAGCCGCAGATTCGTTAAGAGGCAAAGTAGGAGGATCCTTGTGCGCCACCGTCCACATTCGGCTATTTAAAGCTGCCCGCGTTTATCACGAGAAGCCGAAGAGGAAAGAGGCCCTAGGAAAAGAGGCGCCAACACTCAGCAACAACTCGGCGTCAACTGCAGTATATAGAATTAAAGGTGCAAATCCAAAGCACAATAGCCTTTACTTTACTTACTTTTTTTTGCATTTCTACCTTTTGTGAAGAAATTTAATTTGTTCTCGAGTAAACATAAGGATTCTTGTGGTTACAAATGATCCGTTAAAAAAGAAATGAATGTGTATTTTTTGTTTTTTCAAGGGATTACGATATTAATTTGGTATTTTTCAGCTATTTACAGCAAGTTAGAGAGTGGTTAGTACATTTTTCATTATGGATAATTAAATTGTCAAAGAAGAAAAATGCAACATAGTGGCCTGGCGCTATTAGCGAATTATGGCTTGACGATCATATGTGTGAACACGATATTATGTAAATTCGGACGGCGCACAGAATTCGTGAGTGGTTGTCATTTGAGCTAGTTCTATAATATTTTGCAAATGGATATTTAAACAGTGAAATCAGTGGTAAAAGAAGAAGCTTGTTAGTATTTGATTAGATCCTATCCAATTTTGTTATATATATATTTAGATTGCTAAATATGAATTTGTTCAGTGTAATTTAGTACTAAAATCTTAATGAAGATATATGTATGCCTATGTACGTATCAGTTAATATAGCTAATAGCAAACAAATTTTATTTACATCTATAAATTAAGTATTTGAAATTAATTTGTAATTATAATTATTAACTATTACATTTTGTACATCGCAGCTAAGTGACGTTATCTTTAAAAGTATTTAGATATATGTTTTTCTTTATATATGTAAGTAAGTATGTCTCCATATGTACATACATAAGTACATATGTATATTCTACATGTTTGTACGCACATATATTTATGTTTGCAGTTGACTGGGTTCAATCATAACCATATAATATAACAATATTTTTCTATACTACAGAAAACAAATTTGATCCATTACAACCACGGATTTATTGACATTAAAGTGTCATGTTAATGAAGTGCAGAATTTTGCGAATACACATCCGAAAAATAGTTGATCAGAAAAGATTGGAAGTTAAGAAAATTATTGGAAATACGACAACCATGCTCAGACAAGTTGAATCGAGTCACAATATTGAACCTCTGATTCCTATACACCTGATGCAAAATAATTCGGCGGAAATTATTAAGCTACCGGACATTTCAATAAGACAAACGACCGCTTAAGAAAAATAATTTGTCGAAAAACTGTTTAATTTGATTATTCAAAATATGTTTGTAAGTCATATTTAAGAATCGCGTTATATATTCTTTGACCTGGATATTTCTGGATTTGCCAAACTATTCAACAAAAAATGAAGTTATTAGAGAGCTCACGTTTCGAAGCTATCAACAATGCTCTTTCTATACAAACAAGCGGTATCACAATCTTCGGACGCATAGAGAGTTATTCATGGTACGTGTCTTTCATAATTTTAATATTTTAATCATTTTTGAACGGGGTATTATGTTGTTGAGCAAAAGTTTAGCTACAATATATACGTACATATCTGGCTACTTATATACATACATATGTAAATTTGTGGTCAGTAACATGGCGCATGCTGCCATTTTTTCTAGGCCTTCTACCTAATGTTTATCCCTTTTTTATTTTTTTTTTGTCGCAAATTTTATTTTTGTCCCCATCTGACCTTTTCTTTAGCCGGAATGGCTACATGGCTCACTGCTTAAATAACAATCTTAACACACCACCTCGTACAGTTGCTTATATTTGAAGTAAATCTTCCGTATATTATTATCGATCTGTAATCTTCAGCTGTAAGTTATGCGGCAGGAAGTTCTGGCACATCGCTTCGTCGCTTCATCACTTATTGTTCCATTAGCAAGCTTATTTATGCGCCCAAACAATACTTTTTCCATTCTTGCATAAATGTCACTGTCGTATCTTGAATAGAACAGCCAAAACAATTTGAAATCTATACCGAAATGAATTAAATGCCGCATTTGAGAAATTTTCCGGTCTGAACGAACGCTTCATTGAGCATCTTGTTATGATGACCGAAAATCGAAGTTTCTGACCCCATCTCATATTTAGCAATAAAATATTTGCTTCAGGTACATAATCTTCAGTTTTTATTACCAAGGTTGTATACAATAGAAAAAACGAAACAATTATTTGAAAATAATTAGAAATTTAAATAGATATTAATATTATTTATTGCATTTAAAATAAGGTTACTATAAATAATAAAAATGTTTAAATGGTAAGAGTTTGGCAAAAAGATAATTTAGCCTCCTCTTGGAGTAGGATATATACATATAAAGAAAAAAATCTTATTTTTATGTGTTGGTATAATAACTCCTTAAATGTCTTATAAATTCCATTCTATTTTTATAATAATAAATGCCGGAAAATTTGTTTAAAAAAAATTACTTTGACCTTAAAATTGTGTCACATTCCAAAAACAAATAAACCCCACCTTTCTTTTTGTTTGATAATTTGTATATCTATATTACGCTGCCGGCAAACTGACGATAACGTCCACCATTTTAAAACATAAAAAAAAACATGAAAGGAAGGAAAAATAAATAAATAACAATATCTATATATATCTCTATATATGTATATAGGATACAACTTTTTGAAAACCAAGAATGTATGTAACACGCAGAAGGAGACCTCATATATTCTTTATCAGCGTCTCCAGCCGAGTCGATTACACCATGTTCGTCTGTCTATCCGTCCTCACAGTCGCTACAATCGAGTGGACCCATAACTTTGTGGGTGAAATTAAAATACACATGGACATGGAACACTTTGTCTAAATGTCTCCAAATTTTGAAAAACTGCTGATAAATGAATAAACATGTTGCTAGCGCCATGTTCAGAACACCCAAAAAAGTTGCTATGAACATATTGAGCAACATGGTGCTGTCAGCATACAATAAAACTGTGTTTCTGAATAACTCCTATGTGTTTCATCCGATTTCACTCAAATTTTTAGAACTCGTCCGCACAAATGTATTTATCTCATATACTTTTAGTTTAATCACGTGGCCAAATGGTAAGACAAACTTAATCTGCGTGCAAGAGATTAGAATGTGGTCACTAAATTCGATAGCTCTATCTCTTATAATCTCTGACAACTGTTTTTATGGCTAAATCGCCTGGTAACGCTGATCAAGAATATATATACTTTATAGGGTCGGAGGTGCCTCCTTCTGCTTGTTACATACATTCTCGGTTGGCACTAAGTTAGAATACCCTTGTACCCTATGGGTACATAGTTTAAAAGTTATATAAAGTTATGAACTTTTTAAAGGCTAAATTTAGCCCCAAAATTACAGCTTGACCGCACTGATTCTTCTGTTTTATACATACTGTAGGGGAATATGGTATTTCGGATTGCATCAGTGCATCTTTCTTTTTTCTCGATTTAAAGTTTATCTGGTATTTAACTTATCCGGTCATCTAGTGATGACCTATTCGAAAGTCTATTTGAAGCCGTCTGAATAGCGGAAAGATGATTCCAATAAATAGGATGTTCCAACAATTCACATTGGTCCAAACTTAATTTTTTTTGTTGCATTTATGGTTTCAAATTCTTAAATACATATATGAAAAAAAACCTTCAAGGCTTCATTGAACATCTATATAAGCTTTTATAAGTACACATTCGCTCGTCTGCTTCAGAGGAAAAGAATTGGCGCCAAGTGATCTGTTTTCATTCTGGAAATTGAAGGTCAAAGTATGTAGTACTGACTGTATAAAGTTCTTTTATGTGTATTTCCAGACATCGAGCAATGTTTAATGGCAAATAAATTAATTTGCTGTGCGAAACAATACGCCAGCTTAATATAAGCCCTTCTTCCACGGTTGCCCAAGTTTTCTAATAACTGTGCAGTTTGGCCGATTATATAGTTATATGCTTTAAAACATCGAATTTATAAGATTATAGAGCAGATGAAAATATGTTAAATTAATTATTAAATTATCTAACAGATAAACACATTTTGGAGTTGCTTCTTATAAGTTTAAAATCGAATTTATTATATATATTATATGTAATATTGGAGACAAACCAGGTTATGGTCGCACTGACTCAAAATTTTGTTTAGAAACTAATATAGACGTAATATGAAAAAAGATATTTCAAGCCAGTAAGTAATATGAGTGTAACTACCGTCCGGCGTGACTTCCTCGTATGTAGTGTACGTAACTTGAACAACTTCGAAGCTAAAGAATTTCGGCTTTAACTCAAGTTTCTGTGAACGCAATCACTTGAGTTGCGAACGAAATACTATCAGAGTACAATTTTGGAAACATACTCTGACATTTTAAAAGGAAGATGAAGGAAGTTGGTTATTTTTTTGGAGGAAGCACAGCACCAGGTTTTAGATCCTGATCCATAGAAAAGGTAGAGTTTGGCCACTCGAAGTGAAAGATGAGGCGATTGGTTGGCAAATTGCGAGCAAATATAAATGTAATGATTTTCGATGTTACAAAACACGCAGCAACTATTTATATTTTCAGTGGCATTGAGTGTTTCTATGCGCACTACCTCTTACATTGTTTCCCATCTGATAGACAACTTGTGACATCGCTTATCGAAATATTAAAAAAAATGTATCACATATAAAAGTTTCATTGGCAGATGATGTGATTTGTTGTGACACAGTGTCATCACAACATCCACTTCAGCAGAAAAATAATATGTGATCATCAGCTAGCCCTCTCAGACATGCAGCAGACGCTCTATCCTCTCTCGAGCGTCACTTTAAATACGAAAGTAGGTTATAGGTTTTTTATAGGCTTTTATATAAAGAATTTATAGTCAAATTAAAAAACTTGTATTTTATACATAAAGATCATTAGCATGTTAATAAGAAACAAGATACAAATATTGGAAAATTTAAAAATATTAAGATATTCATCAATTAAATTTACATTTATATACTTATATAATGATGATGGAGATATCAACCATTTGATTTTGTGTAATAATTAATAATTTAATATAATCTATTTACATAAATGTGTAAGCTTTTCTTTAGGTATAGATCCCCCTGCTTATACAGTTGGATCTATCGATATGATTTTTTTGGTCAAAGATGAAGGATGTTTTTTGTATTGTTTGTTTAAGTTTCCCTCAAAGTTCTCAAAATGTCGGTTGTCTTCTATGCTGGCGACCACTGCTTTAGATTGCGAAAGCAGTATGAGAACTGCTTGCTTCTGTCATCTTCTATAGTTTATATCGTTCTATTGTTATTTTTTTATGCTTCTTTTTCGGTCAAAGATGCACGCTAAGAGCCGAATTATTATTGCTACTAGTGTCCAGTCAGTGTCAGTCCCAGATTAACACATATCACACCAAAAGTTGAGCAATCCCAAAGACTATACTGCCTCAATGGACCATCAAAGACATAGGATGTGTTTTAAAAAAAAAAAAATTGCCAATCGTAAAAGAATATTACCTTGTCGGATTGAGGTACAATGATACAATCTCGCTACAGAAACTATGGATTTTGCTAAACCGGCATCAACTGTTTCAACTTGGGAATAAATTTCGTTTCCTTTCTTCACGC
>VNKC01000078.1:0-39318 GCA_008042775.1 Drosophila pectinifera
AGGCGTCTATAGATCTGAAGTAGTTCTTCAATGTGGCTGATATCGACATCTCCGTTCTTCGAGGTATCTATTATTTGCCTGGCTCTGAGCTTATCTGCTTCAAAGTCCGCATCAGAGTACGCCCAGCACAATGGACCCACGGAAAGCAGGACGAAGCACCTGGATAAGGTATTAACGAAATGCAATTAGGAACCATTTCTTAATTAAATGTAGACTCAAATGCATAAACTGCATGGCTTACATCAAAAAACTTGAGAACTGCATTTTCTTCAGACTTGATTGGCTGCTGGAATAAAAGAAACTGATAAGTCTGTAGCTGAGACGCTGAATTTATAGCTCAGCGGAGATGGATTCTGCTGGGACCTTATCTTTAATACATCGATCATACATTTTATTGTTTTTAATTCCGTTGAATTGTCATATTTTGCTCCCTCTTATGGTTTCTCGCGAATTAATTAAGCTTTATTTATTATTTGACATTATGAGATAATCCTGGTTTATACTTGGAAGTCGTAAATGAAATATAACCTTGTAATCGAATGTCTATACAGACACAAGCGGGAAAATGTACGCAATTTTCCTTTTAGAAATTATTAAACGGCAACAACTAAAATCGAGACTATTTACAGTACCTCTACATACTCTAAAGCTATGTCTATGTAGTAAGGGGGGAATCCCGGTGGACTCGTCGACCTGGAGACAGAGCCGGCTAAATGTGAAGTGACTACTTGGCGGGGGATTCGAGCCCTGAGAGCTGGATACCAGCTAATTGAAACATTTAAACTCAAACAACTGCGCAAGGATACGAATGGTTGTGCGGCGAATGGCGGCGACACTTCTGCTGGATCTGGTGGCAATCACACTGATAATACATTTTTAATAGACCCTCAACCGTTGTCAGCACTTGTGAGCTGGAATTACGCAATCAGGAGGCAGGCGAACAAGGACATGCAGCCCGATGTTTTGCGCAGGTGAGCGACGAGGACGAACATCTCGCCCGGTTTAAGCCTCCACCGAGTGCGGACTCAGGAAAACACAGGGATTCAGGGATAAATGGAAACACAGGGAATCAGGGATGTGGGTTTTGGGTGTTTGGAGGGTGGAGGGTGGAGGGTGGAGGATGGAGAACGGGTTAAGTCACATCTTGGAAGGTATGGCGAGTGGAGTGGGAGTGCTAATTGCCTAAATCTATCCCACATGGCCCACACAAGCTGCCAATTTGTAGGTCGGCTCTTTAATTAGCTGGCTAACAGCCTGTCGGCTAATTAATGAAAACGGCAATGGCGGCATTGGCGACAGCCGGCTCGGCTCGGCTCAGGTTAGCTGGTTCAAGTTCAGCCCCTGGATTTGAGTCAACAGCATTTGCATAATGTGGCCACAATCGGGGCCAACTACTGCATGTGCTTAGGTGTCTCCTTCAAGGATCAAGGGCCGGCGCAGTGCAGTCCTCTGCATTTTTAATCAATGGCTTCACGGAATTCCCTCCGTAAAAACTGCGAAAGCGCGTGGCATGAATAAATTAAAACGATTTCGGGCCACATTTCTTTGCCAAGATTTATTACAAAGCGAAACACTCCAGAGCTCCCATGATGATGCTGCTGCTGATGCTGATGCTGATGATGATGATGATGATTATGCCCCGCCTTCCTTCCTTCCTTTCGATTTTTCGTCGATTTTCGGCTGCTGCCAAAGATTGTTGCATATCAAATGGCGCCTAAGTGCTGGGCGTGCGCCTCCAAACAAATCAAATCAGAATCGAGGCAGGCGAGCCGAAAAAAAGGAGGAGAGGCGCCTGCCGTCGCGTTTCGAGCTGCTCTCGGCTTTTTACGGCCCCGACTCCATTTATTTAAATTCAATTTTATATTAGCGGCACTCACTTTCGCCTTTATTACCAATGGAATGGCTTACAAAGTGGATTTGGCTGCGCCTATAAAAGCGGCCAAAAAGAAGAAGTGTAAGCCAGGAACAAGCCGCCTCAGACCCGAGGATTTGTAGTGGCAGCTTGAGGCCGTGTCCCCGGGGATTCTTCCATTCATTTATTCTGCCAAGGCATCCGAGCAGCTGACAGGGAATTAAACAGTGTATTTTATTTCATGTTGCACTCGCTGCTGCTGCTTCTGCTCCTACTCCTATGAGTCTCTCGTACTTAGCTCGATGTCCTGTCGAATGCACTAGAAGGACTGATGAAAACGTCCTTGGCGTCCACCGAAAAGGGTACTAAGTTAGGTGGAATGGCGACAAAGGTTAGAGAGCTCAAGGTCCCCTCTTTGTGCGTCCTTAAATTGACAAGAGTCCTTCCCAAGGGTGCTTTCCTTGAAGGCAGTCAGGTAATTATTATTATCAATTAAGTTGCAGCCTAAATCGAGTTTCCAGGTAAGGCGTGCTTTTAAAGAGCCATTTCGCTTTGTAACCTAATAGCCTTTCCTAACCCTTACATGACAAATTAAAATGACTCGAATTTAATGGGAAATTCCATTAAATAATTAATTATAATGTAACAAAAAAATATCTAAAGGTTCACCTTTTTTAATCACTTTTATTGATAGAGAATCGACCGGATTAAAAGTTAATCATGCATCTGACACCCAGTGGCGACATCAGAATAATGGTAATGTTTTCCATTATTTTCTTTATTTACCATTTCAGTTTAGCTGTTTAGCAGCTGAGCAAATTATGGCAGAAAACAGAGTTTTCGATGTGATATGCCATGTGGTACACATCCAGAGGAAAGCTCGGCATTCACATTCTTCTCAGTGAGCTCCACATGGAAAATGCATTGCTTATGCTTGACCGAGAGCAGCAACATTTGCCAACTGCCATATTTTGTTTGTGGTATTTCGCTTTCATCTCTCCGCTAAAACCCAAAGGGAGGGGAGTGACTAACTGCCCGAAAATGTATTTACATTCAGGCAGAATGCCAAAATATTTTCGAGGCTCTCTTGACCCTGGAATGCAATGGCTCGGGGCACAACCTTCACATGTGTATATATCTTACTTTGCATTATTAACATTATTCGGCCTGAGAGTCTGACATGCAAGACAAGCAAGCCTTGTCAGCATTTCCATACGCACTGGGATAATAAAACGGGGCCAAAGGCGGTACTAATGGAGGCCAGACATCTGACAGACGACGGGTTGGCGGCCAGGAGAGAGCCCAGAAGTCAGTTGCCGCCTCTGACCTTATCCATCTTGGCCAGGGTCTGCAGGAAGAGGGAATCAAAGTGCACTCTCATGCCCAGGGGAGCGCTGGAATCGAGGAGTCACGCACACAGGTTGTCAAAACCAATAAGAGTGTTGCCTCTTAGATGGAAACTCTCTTGTAAATACTCCCAAGCTGTAAGAAAATGTAGAAGATGTGGTATATATAGCTAAATATATCATAATTTTAGAGAAATTTCGCTTGCAATACCTTTTTATATTTATAAAGAATTGTATACTAGCTAAAATTATGGTTACTGAGTTGGTAAAGAGCTCTAACAATCTCTTCGTAAACTCAAATCAAAAGCTAAGTATTTAATGTAACAGATTTATTTCGCTGCCATAACTTTCTATGTTATGATGTACGACAAATAAATATGAAATACTTTAAAGAGCAATTAAGAAAATACAGTTTAACAAGGATCCTATACCTTCTCCTTCAAATGTTGCTTCCAACGCATACAGAACTGAAAGAGTAATGCCAAAGTCTCAGCTAGCGAAGCTATCCTGTACCCTTAACCCGCTGACTGATGCTAATAATGTGCAGCACACTTTCGGGAGCACCTGCTTGAAAAGTGCTTTCCCCATTTAATTTGAAATAATTACCGCTGAAAGCTAAGAGCCAACTATGCCCGCGCCGTGTGTGTGCGTGCAATTTATGTGTGTGTTCTTACGTGGCAAATTTGTTGGCCATGTGCGCGTTATGTTGAAATTAATGAGCCAGTCCATTGCTCTACTTCATTGCCACAGCGGAAGAGCAGACAGCGAGGGAGCAGGGGCAATAGAGATGGTGATGAAGTCGCACAGACAAAAGCGGAAACAGGCACAACCAGCAGCTTCCGGCCAATGTAAATAAGGCACTAACCGAAAACCCACTGGCAAAGATATGCATGATTACACACACATACGCGGCCACAGCTGCCGGGTAGAGAGGCCTTCACAGACACACATGTACCATCTACACTTGGAACAAATTTTAAGGACTCCATTTGCGATTGTTAAAAAGGCTTTCATATAACCATACAATCATTCGACTTCACTGATGTTCAGGAAAAGCACTACCATGATATGAGAATATGGCTAAAAAAATATTTTATTTTAGCCAGCAATAAAATAGGGCTTTGAAATACTCGGTCATACAGATGGTCGTGGCTTATTCACATTGCAAAATTATGCTCGGATATAAGGAGTGACAGGTATTTAATCGAAATCTAAAATGGCGAAATGCTCAAGAAAAAATGTTGCTAGGCTTATGTGTCTAGGAACATGTTGGGCAACACCCTTTGGTGCTGCCAACACATGGATGCTGCACAAGTTGAGCATGCACAGCAACTTTGTTCTTACATAATTATTTCAGAAACTCAAGAAGTCTTTGGATTTTATCATTAAAAAAAATATTTGGTACTGAACACGAACTGGAAATATTAAGACCTAATATCCAAGTTAATTATATTTTTTTTCCATGCACTTGGAGCCTGAACCGACTCATTTGCCAGGCAACAGAGCTTGATGACATTTTGCGCGGGTTCTCCGATATTCCTCCAGCAACGACATTTTGTATTTATGGCCACGCTTTTGCGTGTGTGTGCGTCTGTGTCTTTTCGGTGTATATTAAGGGGCTGCGCTTTTGTTGTGTGTGTTATTAATGGCCACTTGCCTTTGTTTGTTAAATGGTTAATACTCTCACACTTACGCCTGCAACTGAAGTCGCCATTCGCTTGCCTTTCCCCACCACTGCCGCTTTGCATTATCCTTGCACTTTAAGCCCAACGCGGTCAACGGCATAATGAGTCCTGTGTTTTATTTATTCCTTTTACCCGCTGCTGTGGCGCTGGCTGCCTCCTTTGTGCTGCTTAATCCTTTTCCTGTTCGGCCTGCGGAAAGGAGCTTAACAACAGGCGGCGCGGGGGGTAGTGATTAAGGGGGTCCGATGAGGTTCAACCTTTCCCACAGCCAACAAGCCACCGCACAAACTGGAAACTCTCAATAAGGCCAAAACTAATAGGTTTAGTAGCACACAAAATTAAAGCTTTAGTTTTATAGATCACAGATGTGTGCGAGCCCACAAAATGCTGGTCTTTATTCACTTTAAGTGTTTTAAATAATTTTATTTGTTGATATGGATGTTTTAAATTTATTTTTGGCTGCTTCTTCTGTAAATGACACTATTATCGATGGAATATATTTATGGGTTGTAATTTGCTTGTATAGAAATTTTATTAAAGTTAGCTTAATTAAAGTTTGAGCACGCACACTAAGATTTTTATTCAGGAATGCATATTACTACTAACATATATTTCTTGTACTTGTGGTATGCACTTAGTAACCGCCTACGTATCACATTTAAAAATGTAGATATATTTAAATTAAATAAATTGCTCAATTATTTATAAGCAATCGAATAACATTAAGACGTATAATTAATTATTTCTTTAATAGTAAGCTTATATTGTCTTTACTTATTAATAATCGACTAACTTTATAAATATGGTCTACCAATATAATATATTTGATAACTTTTAATACAAGCTATGGCAGTCCATATTGTATGCCAATTATTACATTTTTTACATATTATTATTAGTTAAATTATTATTAATTAACAACCATATTCCGAAATCATAATTGTTCAATTATTTATAAGCAATCAAATAACATTAAATTGTATAATTATTTATTCTCATAATAGTAAGCTTATATTGTCTTTACTTATTAATAATTACTTTATAAATATGGTCTAAAAATATAATATATTTGATAACTTTTAATACAAGCTATGGCAATCCATATTGTATTCCAATTAATAAATTTTGTTATTTATTATTAGTTAAATTATTATTATTTATCAACCATATTCCGAGATCCAAATACTGCCAGAGCTTTTCGAAGCACATCAGCAAAGCTGTGCCGGAATGAGTCTCCACGTTTTCCCACCAAACGACCTTCAGCAGGGAGAAAGCTCCTCCGAGCTTGGGGTGGCAACCCTCTGGAGCGCTCTCAGCATCCACTGCGCAGCTGTTCGAACTGTCAGCCGGCTTTTGGATGCTGGCCCACCCCCAGGGCAGCCGCAGCACCCCCCATCACCTCACTGAGTAGGCAGAGGGTCCGCAACAGGATAAAAGAAGGCAAATCAAACACTCGCTGCTCAGTGGATGTCACATCCTCGCAGATAACGGTGGAGCGGACAATCGAAATAAATAGAAAATAAATACAAGGCACTGCGGACTAGGCCGCGTTGTGAAAATGCAAAGTATCTGCTAGATACGAGTGAATGCCCCAGTGATAAGTGCCCGACTAGCCAGCCAATAAACTATCTGCCACCGGAAACTGCCATCGAAAGCAATACCAAGATGCGGCCAAGGAGATTTCTGGTCCTGCCGCCGCTGCTGCTCCTGCAATTAATCTGCAACTGCCGCGAGGCCCTAGCCCTGCCCGACACCATCAAGATTGGTGAGTGAAGCTCACCGGGAGGCGCAGCGGAAGGCATCGAAATTCGAGTGGCTCTGCCGGAGAGTTTTGGATGAAAACAAAATTCCGCCAGCATCTCGACGCGTATCGATTTATTTCACGTCATAGCCAAGAGCGCGTGTCTCTGTGGCGGCGTGTGTGTATTTGATACGCGCGGCTGTGTGCGCGTTGTTTGTTTTTATTTGAACGCTTCGAGATTTCACGCGGCAAACGCCACAAATTAATTGAAGCCATTACCTATTTTAGTTACCCAGAAATTGTGAATCAAAGAAGGCACACTCTTAGTGACATTTTCCATTGCACTTGCAAAATCTCCGCAGGTGGCCTGTTCCATCCCTCCGACGACAACCAGGAGCTGGCCTTCCGCCAGGCGGTGGACCGCATCAACGCCGACCGCTCCATCCTGCCGCGCTCCAAGCTGGTGGCCCAGATTGAGCGCATCTCGCCCTTCGACAGCTTCCATGCCGGAAAAAGGGGTGAGTGCCGCCGCGCTGCAGGTGTTGACTTGGCCTGTTTCCCCACTGCCAGCAGTAGAGTGTTGCCTTGACTCCACCTTAACCCCACGCTGCCGCCGCCTGCATATTTGATTTGGCCAAAGCGCCCTTTGTTCTGCCCCGGCTCACTTGCCACCGTCTCCCCATCCGCAACTCTTTGTTGCTATTTTGGTTTTGCACTTGACTCGCCCTTTGTTTGGTTTCACATTTGATTTGCGATTTATGTTATGCTAATTGCCGCCTGGGGACCTGGTTCCCCTTCATCTCCGGGCCAGGCTCTGATATATGCGCTTTTGTTATATTTGCACTTGTCGAATATTTATTCAGATATTGTTCCCATTATTCGGTACATATGTTATGGATTTCCATGATTATTGAGGCTTTTAATCCGGATATCCGGATCAGGACCACTTATTCGAATTTGGAGTACTTCCTATTAATTTTTGGTGCTGCGGGAATCTCATAAATATTTAATATTAAATATATTAATATCAAAAGACTTCTTAAAGTATTTCTAATGCTGAGCCTCGAATAAAATATTAAATACTTTGAAAGATTCTTTGACTGACACCCCCAATTATTTTGACAATTCTAAAACATATTATAACATAGGTTATTTCATAGAGCAGTTACTTAAATTTAAATTAGGGCTGTATTTTCGAAATATATGTGTATTATTATTAGTTAGTTATTATTAGTTGTTTTGTATGAGAAAACATGCACAGAGCTTTCCATTAAGCTTATCAAACATGGGCTCAAAGTTATGGGTTTTAGCGAGAAAATAGTCATGATAAAGCCACAGATTAAGCTATAGTAAAACTCTTTAAATGAAGGATTACATTTTTCCGTTCATTCATATCAGGAAGTTTTTAGCTCTTAAGACAAAGAAAGAAGAAAAAACCTTAAAACAAGTATACTTAAAAGTCGACAAGAGAAATATTGCAATGTGCAACCCAAGCCAGTTTTCACTCTGCAATTTTAAGTTTTATGGGGGCTGCGGCGGCGGCGGCGGGTCGAAGATGAAACTTCTGCTGGCACTTGATAATCGTTAAACACCGAAGATGAATCGTAAAGCTGGCAAGGGGACGTGAGCCAACTGTCGAATATCCTGTGATAAATGAGACACAAATGACGCTGAAGGCGGCCAGCGCCGTGGCCGAAAAGGACGTGGCCTGGCCAACGAGAAACACACACTTCAGCACGTCAGCAACGAGGCGCCCAGGTGCACACAGGTGCACATGCGAGACTAAGCGAGACGAGGGCAGGTTAACCGCACCACCGACCGACTCGGGCCATAGAAGTGAAGCTGCACATGCACTTACACGTGCTTAGCGGGTTTGATGAGCCAAAGGATGCTGCCAGAAGAGCCAGAAGAGCCGGGGCGAAATCCCGAAGGGCCGGGGAGGTCCTTTTCCAAAAGGAAAGGCCAAACGACAAAACGAAATTATGTCATACTGAAGTGCATTTTAAATATGCGAACGAGGCTAACTGAACATTAGCGAGCAAGAGCCGAGCACATTACTGGGCTACTTGGTCTCGTTTTTACTTTTTGAGCCTTTCAAGTCGCAGCCCGAGATTATCTCCCCCACAAGCGGATTGTGTGGGGGAATTGGATTGGGATTGGGATTGGGATTGGGATTGCGACTGAAATTGGGAATGGGAATGGGAATGGGAATGGGAATGGGACTGGGGGCAGAGCGTATTACTTGAAAATCAATTTGCGACTTTTAAGCTCTTTGGGATTTGTGTTTCACTCAATTTGCCATTAGGAAAGTATGTCAGAGCTGCCCCCTGTGAGATAGTGACACCCCGTAGATAGTTCACAGCGGTTTGGCTTGAAGGGGGAATCGAGTTGGCAAAGAGCAACAAATAAGTGCAATTGCACTCTTGTTTGTCTTACAGTTTGTGGGTTATTGAACATCGGTGTTGCTGCCATTTTTGGGCCACAATCCTCGCACACCGCCAGCCACGTCCAGAGCATTTGCGACAACATGGAGGTGAGTACGCCAACAGAACCCTCTCTGAACATGAACTTATGAACCCACTCGATTCAGATACCCCACTTGGAGAATCGCTGGGACTACCGGCTGAGGCGCGAGAGCTGCCTGGTGAATCTTTATCCGCACCCTAATACGCTCTCCAAGGTAGGCCCAATCCCCCATGCGCCCGACTGCTCTTTGTTTTGATGTTTTTTCGCTTCCCAGGCTTACGTGGATATCGTGCGACACTGGGGCTGGAAGACGTTCACCATAATCTACGAGAACAATGACGGCATCGTGCGGCTGCAGGAGCTGCTCAAGGCGCACGGGATGACGCCCTTTCCGATTACGGTGCGCCAGCTGAGCGACAGCGGGGATTACAGGTAAGCCTGGTTAATCGCCTCCAGCGGGGGCATGTGCCCCACTTTTGGGAACCATTTTGGGGCACAAGTGCTCCAACTATGTACAGCAAATGTGACTTACTGTCTTCTAAATGCATTAATTTATTTAACTCACCATGTCAGACCCCTCCTGAAGCAGATCAAGAACTCGGCAGAGGCACATATAGTGCTGGACTGCTCCACGGAGCGCATCCACGAGGTGCTAAAGCAGGCCCAGCAGATCGGCATGATGAGCGACTACCACAGCTACTTGGTGACCTCGCTGGACCTGCACACGGTGAACCTGGACGAGTTCCGCTACGGCGGCACCAACATCACCGGCTTCCGGCTGATCAACGAGAAGATCGTCTCGGACGTGGTGCGCCAATGGAGCATCGACGAGAAGGGGCTGCTGCGGTCTGCCAACCTGACCACCGTGCGCTCCGAGACGGCGCTCATGTACGACGCCGTGCACCTGTTCGCCAAGGCGCTGCACGACCTGGACACCTCCCAGCAGATCGACATCCACCCGATCAGCTGCGACGGACAGAGCACCTGGCAGCACGGCTTCAGCCTGATCAACTACATGAAGATCGTCGAGATGAAGGGCCTGACCAACGTGATCAAGTTCGACCATCAGGGCTTCCGCACCGACTTCATGCTGGACATCGTGGAGCTGACTCCGGCGGGAATCCGCAAGATCGGCACCTGGAACTCCACGCTGCCCGACGGCATCAACTTCACCCGCACCTTCAGCCAAAAGCAGCAGGAGATCGAGGCCAATCTGAAGAACAAGACGCTGGTGGTCACCACTATACTGGTGAGCTTTTGAAGAATATTATCATATCCCAGAGGACTCTTTAAACTACTGCCTTGCAGAGCAACCCCTACTGCATGCGAAAGGAGTCGGCGGTGCCTTTGAGTGGCAACGACCAATTCGAGGGCTATGCCGTGGATCTCATCCACGAGATCTCAAAGTCCCTGGGCTTCAACTACAAGATCCAGCTGGTGCCAGATGGCAGCTATGGCAGCCTCAACAAACTGACAGGGTAAGAAGTTCCTATCACTTCACAAATCATATGCAAATAACTAACCATCGATTGCAGAGAGTGGAACGGCATGATCCGGGATTTATTAGAGCAGCGAGCCGACCTGGCCATTGCAGATCTCACCATCACCTTTGAGCGGGAGCAGGCGGTGGACTTCACCACGCCCTTCATGAACCTGGGCGTTTCCATATTGTACCGGAAGCCCATCAAGCAGCCGCCCAATCTGTTCTCCTTCCTGTCGCCCTTGTCCCTGGATGTGTGGATCTACATGGCCACTGCCTACCTGGGTGTCTCCGTGCTGCTCTTCATCCTGGCCAAGTGAGTTGTCCCTGTGCAGTGATGACTTAACTGTCTGACTGTTGACTTACTCAGGTTTACACCCTACGAGTGGCCGGCCTACACGGACGCCCATGGAGAAAAGGTCGAGAGCCAGTTCACCCTGCTGAACTGCATGTGGTTTGCCATTGGATCACTGATGCAGCAGGGCTGCGACTTCCTGCCCAAGTAATCCTCAGCCCCCGAGACCTGTGTTCCTTGTGTCTAAAGTTCCTTTTCAGGGCTCTGTCCACCCGAATGGTGGCCGGCATCTGGTGGTTCTTCACCCTGATCATGATCTCCTCCTACACTGCCAACCTGGCTGCCTTTCTGACTGTCGAGCGCATGGACTCGCCCATCGAGAGCGCCGAGGACTTGGCCAAGCAGACGAGAATCAAGTACGGAGCCTTGAAGGGCGGCAGCACGGCAGCTTTCTTCAGAGTGAGTCTGCAAATAAAATAGGCAGAGTTTATATCACTTAAGGCACTATCCGAGCTACAAATATAATAAGAAATTAAGGAATGGGGAAAGTATTAGAGTGATAATTTCAAATTCCCTACAGGACTCGAAGATCTCCACCTATCAGCGCATGTGGTCCTTCATGGAGTCGGCTCGTCCCTCGGTCTTCACAGCCAGCAACGGCGAGGGTGTGGAGCGCGTGGCCAAGGGCAAAGGTGAGTCAAGGGGCCCCGTTTCTAAGCACATTTTTCAAAGGCTCCCCTCTGCAGGATCCTACGCCTTTCTGATGGAGTCCACGTCCATCGAATACGTGACCGAGCGCAACTGTGAGCTGACGCAAGTGGGCGGCATGCTGGACACCAAGAGCTATGGCATAGCCACCCCACCCAGTAAGTCTGGAAATATATTACTTGTTAACCAGTTTCCAATTAACGGCCGTCCCCCACAGATTCGCCTTACCGCACCGCGATCAATAGCGTGATACTCAAGCTGCAGGAGGAGGGCAAGCTGCACATCCTGAAAACCAAGTGGTGGAAGGAGAAGCGCGGCGGCGGCAAGTGCCGCGTGGAGACCTCCAAGTCCTCGTCGGCGGCCAACGAACTGGGCCTGGCCAACGTGGGCGGCGTGTTCGTGGTGCTGATGGGCGGCATGGGCGTGGCCTGCGTCATCGCCGTCTGCGAGTTCGTGTGGAAGTCACGCAAGGTCGCCGTGGAGGAGCGCCTGAGCGCGATACTGAACGAATGAGAAAAGTCGTAAACCCGGGACGAGTGGGTCTAGGCGATGTGGGTCTCGGGAGTGCAGTCGAAAATGCAGGTAGAGGAGGAGGTAGAGGAGCATTCCGGTAGAGCATATATCAACAGCAATAGACGAAATAGCCAGTTGTCGACATCCCACGCAGATATGGGGCATACACGAACTTCGGACGCATTCCGACGCGTTTCGGAGCCACCAATGAAAGTTTGCACCGATTGAAGGCGACGGGGAACCAGATATTAATATACATTTAAGCTGCATATGAGAGGCATATGGCAAATATATATTTATACAGGTTATACTCCCTTTCGTAACATACTCGTACTAACCATATACATAAACTATACACTACGGCAGAGCTGCCCACACAGTGCCCACGAGGGCCCCTATCGCCCCAATCGCATGAAGCGCTCTCGAGGTCTCTGTGTGGGCATCTCTGCACTAAAGGAACCACAACGCAAGAACTTGCAACCAATCGAATCGTATTGCATTTATATTTAATAGCATTTTTGGGAATTGACCTATAGGCGTAATTGTAGCTAAATTATTTATACACACGGTGCGATCAAAGTGCATATAACCCAGAGAACAGGATCAGCGTATTCTTAACCCTAAGAAGCCGGACACAATTTACACACAGAAATCGAGGCCGATATTTTGGACGGACTTAGCCAGTAGACCTAACCTAAGTGAGTTGTAACTCTTAGCTTAGTCATACTATCCACTATCCCCACTTGTCCCCTCCTCTCAGCCTTCTCTCTCCCCTAAGATATAAGATTGTAAAATGTAATTACCACTCATACGAGGCGATTCTGGCAGACAATTTCATAAAATACTTACAATTAAATAAAACAAGTTAACAATAACATCACGTGTAGTCCCCATTGCTGTCCTTCGATGAACACCTGCGTCCGATTTGACATTTGATGTGGCTGTCGGCGGCGCCTAACCGCAAACTGTCAGTCACCAGGCTTTTCCACTTTCCCCCAAATGAATTTTTCATGGCCTGCACACGCTCGATGCGCTGCAAGGGGCATGGCATTAATTGGCTTGGTTTTATCAGCGAAGTAACCTCGTTTCCTCTGCGGGCTTCGCTTCTCAGTCGCCTTCTGGGCATCCTGGCGTAATGCGGTCTTCGGCTTACCTATTGCTCCTGTGCGGGCTGCAGCTCGTCCTCCTGGCTCCGACAGAGGCCAATGACTTTTCCTCTTTTCTGAGCGCCAACGCTTCGCTGGGTGAGTTGTAATCTTACCGGATATTTGATCGAAAACTGAAAACTGAAGACTCTCGGGTGCACAGCCGTTGTGGTGGACCACGAGTACATGGCCATGCATGGTCAGAATATTATGGCTCATGTCGAGAAAATCCTGAGTGACATTATCAGGGAGAACCTGAGAAACGGGGGCATTAACGTGCGGTATTTCAGCTGGAACTCGGTGCGATTGAAGAAGGGTAAGAGTATCCTTGCATCCTTGTGTTATTGAGCTGCTTAAGCCTTTGAGCTGCTTTGTCGCAGATTTCTTGGCCGCCATCACGGTGACGGACTGCGAGAATACCTGGAACTTCTACAAAAACTCTATGGAGACTTCAGTGCTCCTGATTGCCATCACGGACTCCGATTGCCCTCGGCTGCCGCTCAACCGGGCTTTGATGGTAAGATCGATCCCCCAGACGCGCTACGTTTCCTTCAAGCTGTATCCATCCATGCCTAGATACCCATGGTCGAGCACGGCGATGAGTTCCCCCAAATACTACTGGATGCTAAAGTGCAGCAGATTCTGAACTGGAAGACGGCTGTGGTTTTTGTCGATCAATCCATACGTGGGTAGACCTAATCTTCAGTTCTTCAAGTTTTAAATTCTCTTCAGAGATTACTCCTCTAATATTTATTTTTCAGTGGATGACAACTTGGTTTTCGTTAAATCCATCGTACATGAAAGTACCACCAATCACATCACTCCTATTTCACTGATTCTCTACAAGATCGACGACTCATTAAGGGGGCAAAAGAAACGGACCGCCCTCCGTCAGGCTTTGGCCCAGTTCGCTCCCAACAAGCACGAGGAGAAGCGCCAGCAGTTCCTGGTGGTGTCCGCCTTCCACGAGGACATCATCGAAATAGCTGAGACACTCAACATGTTCCACGTGGGCAACCAATGGATGTTCTTTGTGCTGGACAAGGTGCGACGCGACTTTGATGCCGGTGCCGTGACCATAAATTTGGACGAGGGCGCCAACATAGCCTTCGCCCTCAATGAAACCGAGGTGGACTGCCAGGACACGCTGAACTGCACCATCTCCGAGGTGAGCCTGGCCCTGGTGTCTTCCATTTCCAAGATGACCGTCGAGGAGCAGTCCATATATGGCGAGATCTCCGACGAGGAGTGGGAGTCCATACGCTTTACAAAGCAGGAGAAACAGGCGGAGATACTGGAGTACATGAAGGTAAATGTCAAGTTTTTGAGGAATGCAATTTTTCGGAAGTTCTGATTCCTATATGTTCGGAGCTATTTTCGAACTAGTAACTAAGATGCTAGACCCTAAATTCTTCGAGAAAGATCTTGAAGTCTATCTCAGTGTCCAAGTTAGCAGCAATTTAGCTTTACCCTTAATAATTTTCTTAAGGACTACCTGAAGGCCAACAGCAGGTGTGCCAGCTGCTCCAGGTGGCGCATTGAGACCGCCATCACCTGGGGCAAGAGCCAGGAGAACCGCAAGTTCCGTACAGGTCAGTCTGGCATCCCTTCATCCCACTTTCGCCTCAATCGTAGCTTCCAAATATGTAGCTCCGACACGAGATGCCAAGAACCAAAACTTCGAGTTCCTCAACATCGGCTATTGGAGTCCCTTGTTGGGATTCGTTTGCCAGGAGCTTACCTTTCCGCACATCGAACACCACTTCCGTAACATCACCATGGACGTGCTGACCGTGCATGTGAGTCTTTGAGCCAGGAATATAATCCTTATTATTGGTTCAAATCGCTCGTAGAATCCGCCCTGGCAAATCTTGACCAAGAACCAGCACGGGGTCATCGTTGAGCACACGGGAATTGTCATGGAAATCCTCAAGGAGCTGAGTCGGGCGCTGAACTTTAGTTACTACCTCCACGAGGCCACCACTATGAGGGACGACTATTCGTTCAGCACGACCATTAACTCCAACGAAAGCGTGAGATTTTCCTCCACATTAGGTTATTTTTCTTCATCACAGTTTTCCCAGCAGGACGAACTGGTGGGTTCAATGACCTTTCGGATACCGTACCGCGTGGTGGAAATGGTCCAGGACAATCTGTTCTTCATGGCCGCCGTGGCTGCCACCGTGGAGGATCCCGACCAAAAGCCCTTCAACTACACCCAGCCGATCAGTGTGCAGAAGTACTCCTTCATCACACGACAGCCGGACGAGGTGTCCCGCATCTATTTGTTCACGGCTCCCTTCACCATGGAGACCTGGGGCTGCCTGGTGGGCATTATCCTGCTGACGGCTCCCATGCTGTATGCCATCAACCGCCTGGCTCCTCTGGATGAACTGCAAATCATGGGATTGTCCACCGTAAAAAGTTGCTTTTGGTACATATTCGGCGCGTTGCTACAACAAGGTAAGATCACTAGCGTTTAGGGTGAGAAGCAGGATCGATACTCGAAAGTCTCCTGACTGAGATTCCCCCTTATTACAGGTGGCATGTATTTGCCGCGAGCCGACAGTGGCCGCCTGGTTGTGGGCTTCTGGTGGATCGTGGTCATCGTGCTGGTTACCACCTACTGCGGCAACTTGGTGGCTTTCCTCACCTTCCCCAAGTTCCAGCCGGGCGTCGACTACCTGGGCCAGCTGCAGCGCCACAAGGCGATCTCCCAGTACGGCCTGCGCAACGGCACTTTCTTCGAGAAGTACGTGACTACGACGACCAGGGAGGACTTCAAGCACTACATGGCACGGGCAACCATCTACAGCAGCGGCCAAGGCGAGGACATTGATGCGGTGAAGCGCGGGCAGCGCATCAACATCGACTGGCGCATTAACCTGCAGCTGATTGTGCAGCAGCACTTCGAGCGGGACAAGGAGTGCCGCTTCGCCCTGGGTAAGGAGAGCTTTGTGGACGAGCAGATAGCCATGATATTGCCGTCGCAGAGCGCCTACCTCCACCTGGTCAACCGACACATCGACAGCATGTTCCGCATGGGTTTCATCGAGCGCTGGCACCAGAAGAACCTGCCTAACTCCGACAAGTGCAGCGGCAAGAGTGCCCTGCGCCAGGTCACGAACCACAAGGTTAACATGGACGACATGCAGGGCTGCTTCTTGGTACTGCTCTTGGGCTTCACGGTGGCAGTTGTCGTGGCCTGCTCCGAGTTCTGGTACCACCGCTGCTACGTGCTTAGCGACAATCGCAAGAGAAAGGAGTTCACCATCTAACCACTGACCGCAACGTACCGTGTAAAATAGTTTGTTTAATGTTTGAAATTACTTTATGAACATCAATCTGCGTTCTGCATTAAAGAGTAGCTGGCAACTCGATTAACATCCCGCGACACTGTCACACTCTATGCGGAGTTAGCGTTGGGGCCGCGACGGCGTCCGAAGCCCTGGACGACGTTGACGAAGCGACGGTTGTACTGGATCCTGCGCTTGGCGCGTCCGGTCTTCTTCTTCTTCTTCTCCTGCTTCTCCACCTTGGGGGTCTGTCCCTTGACCTTACCGGCACGCGCCAGAGAACCGTGCACCTTACCACCAAGCATGGGAATGTTGATGTCCAGCTCGAAGGAGCTGAGCGCGGTCACGGGCGTCTCGTTGGGCAGGGTGGTGCCCTCGCAGTTCAGGCTGAACTCCTCGCAGCTGAAGCCATGCAGCTGGGCCAGTTGGTTCTATCGGTGGATTGGCGGATTGGAAGATTGCCGAATTTGTGAAATTGGCGGATTGGGAAGAGAAACCACATTTAGGTTAGGGTCGCTCGTTTGTTGTTGTGCGCCGCTGGGACTACTCACCTTGACTCCGGCGATGGTGGCATCCTGGGACACCTCCAGGGCCTGGATGGTCTCTAATCCACGTACGAAAAGCTGCATGTTGACTCGCTCTGCAAAGGAACCATGCCCGTTATTAGTTTTCATTTTGGCTGCGCTGCGGAACACGTGTGCCCAATGAGTCGACTGTTTGGCGCAGTTTCAAGCTTTTCCCGGCTGGCATTTTATGCGCCGCACACTCAGGCCTCGCCCGCACACACATTCCACCGGTAATTCCCATTTAAAGAATAAATTTTCTATTATATTTCCACAAAAAATCACTTGCTCACCTTTTAACTAGTGTGCGGATCACGAAAAAGAAAGATGGCGGCAGTGTGACCGCGGCGGGAAAAAATGCACTACTAAAGTGTCATAAAAGGGTGAGAGAACTGGCTAAAATGACCGCTGGAACTGAAATAAACTCTTATAGGAGGTTTGAGACATTGGTGAAAACCGTGACGCAAGGAAAATTCATTGATGAATCTTTCGATTGAATTGCTGGTGAAGTAAGTGGCTTAAGTGTGACCACTTACCAGAAATCCGTTGCTTAAGCACACTACACTTTTCGCGCAATATTTAAATAATCTAACAAAATATCTTTACTTTCAAATTTATATAATATAAAATAATAATAACATTTAATTACTATTTTTAAAATAATCGATTTATTTAACTATTTACATTAGTTCTGTTTTTTTTTTTCTTTTATTGAAAATATTATGATTTAATAGAAAAAAAATGAGCTTTCTTATATTGCTAAACAGATGAAGCGTCGATAATTAAAAAAAAACCATCCTTACTTTTCATCTATGAACTTAAGAAAACGCATATTTATATTTTATAAAATAATATGGGATTTTCAAAATGTGAAAAAAATGGATAGAGTAAGCACTCGCTATAAGAATACAAAAGGATTTCAGGAGTCCTTTTTATAACTTATATTTTTAAGTAGATAATGGTAAACATTTTAAAGAGTCATGGGAAAATACTTGGGGTACCGGGTATGTCACAATTCGAGCACACCCGACAGTAGTTTTCATGTTTTTTTTAATATTTATTTAAGCTTATCTAAAGTAGTTGCACTATACATTCAAAAGTCTTAGTCTTTTCTTTTAAAACTCATCCAAAAGGAGTGAATTATATGAAAAATATACATATACATGAAATCATTATTATTTAAGGATCTGCCTTATAAAAAAAATCCAAGTTGGTATTTTATTTCATTGTCCAAAAGCTTGTCATAATCTTAAATATTTTAACTTCAAAGTTTTCAGCGTAATTATATGAATTTTCGTTCTTAGTTCCTGATTAAAATTTTTCTACTTTAGGAACGAAATATATTTAATTAGATATTTAAGCATTTCTAAAACACAACTATTACTTAAAATTCAGACGATTCCTTTCCCGTACAATTTTAAATATACACTAATAAAGCTAGTTTGTTATTCATTGAAAACAAAATCGTTAGGATCTTTTGTCCTCGGACCTTATTAGTTACTGGAGAGATCGGAAAAGGACAGTCTGGCTGACGCCCAGCTAAGCCCGCACACCCCGCTTACCTCAATCTGCGCAAAAATGGGAATTAGGTTGAGCCCGCCGCCTAGTCCTCGCCCGCGCCCGTCTTGACCCAGTTTCCGTGGGCCTCTCATGCGCCTGCGCCTGCTCCTGCTGCTGCTCCTAGTCCTGGCCATGTCCTTTGTGTGATCCGGGGAAAGGACAACAGAGCAGACGCTGTGTGTTATTCTACGCCATTAGAACAAATATTGCCGCATTGTTTGTCAAACAGGACTAGATTAGTAACATAAACATTCCGTCATAGAATGCAAATCATAAGCCGATTTCACAAATTTGCACGAATTATCTGCAACTAATGAGTGTGGCTTAAATTGTTCGGGGTCCTTCGAGTGTCTGGATATTGGAAAGGGAAATTCCGAGTGTTGGCAAGACTCTGAGCAGCCCTAAATGAAATCTATATCGTCTATATATATTTATATGTTTGCAATCCAAGCAGATGCGACATTCGATGTCCTGGTAACCCTTCGCCAATGTCCACTTTTCGATGCTCATTCTAGATAAGTGAGTGGCGCATGCGATCCGCTGTCCACTTCGGCGTGGATCTTCTGGAGGCCTATTCCCTGCTCATGTGATCGGATTAGTTTGGGATTAGGGGCCGAGATCTTCTGGATTTGCGTAAACTCATTTGCCAGACCTTGTGGCAGAATCAAGGCTTGGGAAATGCATTCACCATCGGTTCCCCCTCGATGCCTCTGATACTATCCTGGAGGAACTGCCGCTTTGTAATCTGATATTTTTGCATGTTTGCAAACAAAGGCAGCGGAAAAACAAATTACTCTTGACCATAAAAACAGCGGCAACAATTGCAAAATCGGCTTAGGCTGCGCCCTTCGTCTTCCTCTCGCCGCTTGCTGTTTTTCCGGCACGCGAATTTCCTCATTTTCATTCACCTTTTTCAGTTGTTTTCCCATATGCCACACATCTTCTTATCATACTTATCTGGGGGCGGCTGCGTTTGATCCCATTATGCCAATGTGATGCTGATGCCATGGGAAGCTGAGCCAGTGAAGTCAACCAGTTTCCGCAGCGAATATTAAATTACCCAATCCATATTTAATTAGCATCAGGTGAAATGGATATTCAAGGGTGGTCTCGAAAATAGTTTATGTTTTTAGTGAGAATAATTGAGGAAGTGTCTTAAGAAAATGTATACTTCATGGGCTTAAAAAGTTTTAAAATGTTGTTGGAAATTAAGGTAAATTTACCTATAGCTTTCGCAATAAATAAGTTTATTTCTTGGTCCTCTTTTGGTTGTTCTTATCTTACAAACTTTAAGTATTATTATATATTCGAAGCAGATTGATTTTTGAAATCTAAGGTTTGAAACTTTCATTATAAGCTAATAAATATATGTATTTAAATAAAAAAAAACTTAATCAAATCCATATTATCCGACGCTCTAAATATTATTCTGTATATTATAATTATGAAAACATAAAACATTAATCAGTAATCCCAATATTTATATATAGGGTTTGCAAATGATTTTACGACCCTATTACATATATATGTACATATATTCTTGATCCACAGCCGAGTCGAACTATCAATGACTGCCCGTTTTGGGGATATCTGGATAAAACTTTTTAATAGTCTAACTTCCTTTGTACCTACAGCTGCTATATGTAATATATGTTTTCAACTTTATTAATGTCTGCCATATCATATACTATTTGAGTGATCGCTCAATTTGTATGACGGTACATTTTATATCTCCATGATTATATAGGTAGCTTTTTCATGTAGAAATAAGCAAAAATGATAAAATCTAACACACAAAATTACACACACATATGTATATATATATGTGTATACTTAATAAGATCGCATTTTAATGGGATAAATACGTCGGACCAAAGTAGGAAAATAATAACAATAACTGACTAAAAAGAGATGATATATAAATACAATACGATAAAAATGTAATGTTTTTTATTTTATATGTATTCATCTCGGTGGATTCAATAATATCATATTATTTAATATTTAAGTATTTACTTGAAAATGAATATAAGAATATACCGAAAGTATAACCATCCCAATTTTAAGAAATCAGATTTAAATATTTCATTTGATATTGTCATGTTTTTTAATTAGGTTTAGTGCTTATTATACTAACTTATAGATATTTAACTTGTGGTAGGTATTTACAAAAAGCCACTAAATTCGAGTGTGAAAGTTCCACAGTAACAGCCGTAAAGGAAGAGTAAAGCCTTCTTAATTTTCCTAAGTTAAACTACGACGATCATTTCCGGATCCGGACTGGAGGCATTCGATGAGAAGGTGGAGTCGCAGCTCTCGTCCTTCTCACGTTTCTCCCGTCGCTCGCGAGCCCGTCGGTTTTGGAACCAGATCTTCACCCGGGTGTTGGTCAGCTCCAAGGACTCGGCCAGCTTGTTGGCATCCTCGGCGCTCAGGTAGTTGGACTCCTTGTAGGCACTCTCTAGCGCCTGGAGCTGAAGCGGAGTGAAAGGGATGCGGGGCAGGCGGCCAGGCGTCCGTTTGGCGGGGCCACTTTGCCGGAACGCCCGCGGCAGCTTGGGAGGATGGTATCGGGTGTACTGCAGCCAGTCGTACACCGGCACCTGGCCCTCCTCAGCAGCTGGCGGAGATGCTCGGAGCTCCTTCTTGGGATGGGCGTACGGGTGGAACGGCAAGCTGCCACGCAGCCGTTGCATGACTCCCAAGGAGGCGTTGGTGCCCACATATCTGTCGCCGGCACGGTTCAGGATATACTCGATGCTGAAGTCACTCATCCTTGCGCGATCCTCTCGCCGGGCTGGTTCAAGTGCTACTGCTGAGTTCGCTGCGCATCCCCGAGCCTTTTATCCAGGGACTGCCCATCGCCGCCATTTGCATTTGCGAGGCTGACAGTACGGCCATCCCTGTCTGGCAGGACGAAGAGCCGCCTGGCCCAATACAAATCTCATTCGGGAGCAGCGAGGCGTTTAATAGGCGTTTCCCACTCTGGCCAGGTAGCCATCCCCGTTGTCTCCGGCCACGGCTCAATTATATTACCCTTATCAGCGGCCGAGATTAGGCCCGGGAAGGCAATAAAATACACGATGTTATCTGACTTTCTATCAAATGTTCGTTGCTTTCTTTATGTCTTTATGCCCTAACCGAGAGTTGGGTGGAAAAAGGGGAAGTACATGTTAGAAGTTATTCTATCCTATCTTCACTCTTTACTTTGCGAATGGGATTAAACTAGAATTAATCAATGACCTTGATTGCTTACTTATTTATACAAACATTATGCTAAATATTTCATTCTAATTATCTATAGATAATATTATATGACTTAAATAGTTGTAGCATATATCGTTTTCAGGATTTTATTCTACCAAATGTTCCATTTTATAAAATTCCTTATCCTCTTTGATCGAACTATATTATTTTGATAAGTCAGATAAATATAATATGTAGTGCTAGGCTGTCAATCAAATAAACCATAATAAATACAACTTAAAACTTAGCTTAAGAGCATGCAGTCTTCGGCATCTCAAAGCATCGAAACACTTAACAAATTTTGTATAGTTTATAATTTGTTGTGGTTACGGCAGTCACTTCCAGGGTGGTTCTGCTTCCCTTTCCCCAATCCCCTGGTGCACTCGTCCGCTGCCATGTTTTCGACCGAGCCCTCCAATCCCATCAGAGCCCATTCCAGCCCAGCCCAAGCCCATCCCTTCGATGGGAAAACAAGCTGAGCCTGATATATTCTGATGCGCGTATGTTTTGATTGATTCGTAAATGTGTTTTCAAAACAGTTGCCTTTGGGAAACGGGTTTCGAGGGAGCGCTCGCGTCTCGCGGGTCTCGTAGAGTATCAATTACACAGTTAATTGCGAATAACCATCGGATAGCCAGCATATGGCAGACACAGCAAAGATACACAAGATAAATACAAGGCTGGAGTAGAAGGCTTGCTAATGACATCATAAAGTATATTTACCAGTTTTCTTGTATGATTGTTTGGAACATGCAATCAGCCGATTCAATGACTCTAATACCTCATACAAACCTCATAGACTCGGCGATGAGTTATATTAAACTTGTCTGCGGTTCCATTGCCCCGAGACAATGCTATCGATAGTCATAAACAACCATAGAAGATGGGATTCTTCTGGTTATTCTAATTAACATGCTGAGATACGAACTTCTATCAAATATATTTCATACCCTAGCAACATATTCAACAATATCTGATCTCTTCTCCTTCTTTGACTAAATTGGTAGGTAAATAATAATATAAAAGTAAGTAATAATCAAATAAAAGTTCACCCTATTGTGTCCTTAAAGCTCTTACCAGTCCTGGCGAGTAAGAAAGTAGGACCCCTTTGTCTCACATTAATTCTCCAAAGACTGTCGATGGCGGACATGAAGACACTCACTCTTCAATTATCGTTGTAAACGTAATTGTGATTTTATTTACCAGATATACACTATTTAACTTTAGTCACAAAGCTTATCAGATTATCAACTAGAGACAATTCAGTCCAAGGTTAATTAAATTTCCTGGAAAACTTTAAAACAAATAAGGCCCTATCAGATGATTACAATTGGCTATCGAGACCAAGATATAACCGAGGGACATCAGCACTGCCCTATAACTGAACAAAGCCGATAAATATTTAAATTATTTTTAATTTATGATTATAAATTACAAAATTAAAATTACTATAAGTGTGACCTAAACTTAAGTTAATAAATTCGTAAAATTTATAAAAATAATAATAATTTCAACGATTTTGAATGACTCATATCACTGGGAAATAATATAACCAGTTCGCAACCTACACTCGAGATAATAAGAAGCGCACTTCTCAATAAAAATTCGTTGATTAGATACTCTTCTTTTGAACTTGTTCTTAAGCCAGTTATCAGATATATTGGCAAAAATTAAATTCAATTTGTTTCTGTTGGTTTGTTTGCTGGTCTTTGGGCAATTACCCGATTATCTGCCAGTTGTAGTAAAATTGTCAACTAATTTGGCATTTGCACAATCTCTGGGCCGCAATTACTTTGGCGGAAGTAGTTGCCAGGAACTAACCAAAGATCGTCCCGAGCGATACGCTTTATTACTCACTGCAACAAAGGCCGGAGATCCGAGATCCGACAGATACAGAAGGGAGTCCTTTTCAGTGCGATCCTGCGGTTAAGCGGTGACCTCAGCAGATGCAGAACTTCTTGGTTTCCTTAGCCGACGTGCACTTCGCCTGCGATGAATAGAAGTCCAGCCGACTGATGCTGGGCACCCGAATGGAGATCCTTTGAGCCTCTGCATCCCAGTCCACCGTGGCCTCGAAGAAGGCGTTGCCCGGCTGGGCATAGAGCTGCAGAAGATAGGCGTTCGAGTTACCCCTTTGCTGTAGCGACACTACGCGTCCGACGCTCAGCCGGTGGCACTTTTCCGCTCCCCTTTTCCCCGCCACAAACTCGTTGATGGCCTCCACCAGCTGGGTGGACATCAGTCTGAGCCTGGGATCCGTTGAGGATACCTTGGCGAAGCTGTCGCAGCCGCACCAGTGCTCATCGATCCCGGCCTGAGAGCAATTTCTTGACCAGGCCACCTCCTGGAAGACGCTGTGGCAGGTGGGACAGCTCTCGGGTCGCGGCAGCTGCTCCGGTGGGGTGTCCAGCTCCAGGATGTGCTTCAGCGTGGCATGAATGTCGTACGGCGATGTTAGATGATTCCGGTTCGCCCGCAGGTTCCGGATGAACTCCGGATACTTCTCGCGAATCCATCGCGGTACGCGCATATAGAAAAATGGCAGCCTTTCCTCCAGGAAGCCACTGTCCAATTTCCGCAACTGACCAAACCTACTTCCATGGTCGCTGAAGAAGATGATAATGGTGTTGTCCATGACGCCGTTTTTGTCCAGCGACCGCATGTAGTCCACCATCTTCGCATCCATGGCGGACGGCATCGAGAAGTCGTTGTGGCTGAAGGTGTTCGTCCAGAACATGCCAAAGAAGGTTCGATTCCGGTTGACCCTGGTGAACTCCACGCCCAAGTCGTAGATGTACTCGCCGGACGACCTGCGTCCCAGGCAGAACGGCATAGCTGCTATCCACGTGTTCTTCAGCTCCTTTTCCAAGGCCAGGATCATTGGCCTGCCGTAGACGTCCGTCGGCGGATCGCGAAAGCCCTTGCTCATGAAATCAAAGGTGGAGTACCTGCCCCAGTCCTCGGCAAAGGCCGTTGTGTAGCCCTGCTTCTTGAAGTCCTTCCACACCAGTGGACAGGCGTCCAGGCCACCCACCTCATTCGGCCGGCACCTGTCGGTCGCGTAGGTCTTGTTGAATCCCGTCAGCAAGGCCATCAGGTTCGGGAACGTGTTATCGCCCATCTAAAGCAGAAAGATAACGAATATAGGTAATTCGGATGGATGTCAAGGAACCCGAAGGCAATCTAGGTTCCAAATTGAAGTGCCGAAATTCCAGTTATCGCTTTTAAATGCGTATAATTTTATAAACTTTCTCAAGATAAGTATTAGATTTAATTCTTATCAAAACTTGGTTCTATTACCAAGAAGATTATAAAAAATCAATTCAAATATATACAAATGCTTGGATTATAATCAACAACAAAATCTTTTGGTTATAATCCAAGCATTTGTATTTTAATTAATTTATTATCTTCCTGGAACCTTAGGCGGCAATTATAACAAGAAACCAAACCGCAAGATAACTCTTTAATTTTTGAAGAAATTCGCTGGAATATTCCGACACTTCCGCATGAATTAAGTTTGGACTCTTATCTTAGGATATTTATCCGGGTTTATAATACCTTGTTGTAGCCCTGTAGCTCGAACCAGTGCTGTCCGTTCAAGTACTCGAACATGAGGGGCATGGTCAGCTGGAAGTTCATCCGGGATACGGAATCGATGCCCCAGAGCAGGACACTGGGCCGTTTGCCGGAAAGCGGATCGGAACCCATCCGGGGATGCACGAAACTGAAGGCGTCCGTTTGGGACACCTTGTCCTGCGGAGAAGGCCGGCACTCGGTGATCACAGCCGTGACATCGGTTGGGACTTGAAAGTCCTGGGGGAATTTCACGCACGGAAGCAGCCTGAAGGAATAGGCACTGTTAGGGGGCCATCTCTTTCTTGGGCACTGCGCGACTTACGTGTACTTCTGGTCTGCCGTGGTTCGGACTCCTGCTCGGAGGATCTGCTTGTAGCAGCAGGTGGAGTTGTCCTCGATCTTGTGCAGCCTGTAAGTACCGCTCGTGTCATTAAAGTTGACCTTGATCATATCGCGACTCTTATCGCACACTACATAGTGATGCTTCTTGTAGATCCTTTGGATATTGCTGGCGAAGGGATCCGGATGGCGCATTTGGCACTGAGGGCTGTTCACAAAGTATTTCTCTCCCGTCGCCGTTTCCAATTCATAAGAGGCTTTTGTGGTCGACTCCGGGGGAAGCTGTTCTAAGGAAGTTAGAACTTTCTCTGTTGTGCTGTTCTCCAGTGGAACTTCTGTGGTCCACTCATCTTCATTTTCCGATTCTGTCACAGATACTGTCTCAGTCCAGGTCTCAAAAGTGCTCGGGTCTTGCAGGACATCCAACAGTCTTGAAGAAACCCTTGAGTCCGCCGTACTGGTCTCCACTGAGGACTCGAAGAGACTCCCAGAAGTCGCTGCATTACCTTGGGTACTGCTCTCTAGCTGATCCTCCCCAGAACTCACGGCGTAGAACGCAATCACAAAGAGAGCCATACACAGAAAACACATTTTCCCTATCCATTGTGGAGACTTCGCCCTAATAGGCTCTCCCTCATCCGCTGGAATTAGATGATATTTAATTGTCGACATGCTGGTGCCGTTATCCACACCACTTCCGCACACAACATTAAAACTAGAGACCGGACCTCCGCATGTCCACTCCGATCGCGATGCCAGCCACTACTACTCAACTTTCAATAATTTTGAAGCGCGCTACGGCTGTATTATTATCGCCGGCCGGAGGTTCTTTGTTCGTCAGAAGACGTCATGTTTCAGCACAGTTTGCGCCTCAATAAACGAAAAAGCTCCATTTTGACTTATGCAGCTAAAAAGATGGTTTAATGTATATTATATTCTATAATTTAATTCTACGCAAAGAGTGACTAAGTGTGAATCGCTTGTAAATCAGAAAACAAAAGCGTTTCTAACCTCGGGTCGTTATGGGTTTTTAAGCTTCTCAAACACAGATAAAATGCAATCAAGCTATTTTGAAGTCCATTAATTATTCCCTGTGTTCGCAGTCAGCAGGGGAATATATTTTAGTGTATCTTGTAGCAAAAGATATTTAGAATTACCTTTTTTTCAATTTAATAATTCCTGAATTGTATCCTGTTTTCTTTAACACAAACCACAAAATAGTTCGCTTTAATTTTTCTGTTAAATACCTCTAAAAAGGCCATTATTTTTTAGAACTGAGTGCTTGGTATGGTGGTATCTTTAGGGCCTTGCGTTTAGTTAACTTTTTACCACTTATCAAAAATATATATTTTATCTTGATAAGTTTATACTTATTTAATCAAAATAGCAAGGGCATTGTTGCACCCTATGCTCATATAAAATAATGGGTAGCTAGGGCGAGCATTAAGCTTCTATGATGGATATCTATTAAAAAACATGGGCAAAAAACACACTCATCAAACCCATCGTACATTATTAGGCACGATCTTGACGAAAGCGTGCCAAGTCACGCTGGGTACTATGTATGAAAAATAGTCGAAACAACAATATTGGGGGTAAGGTTAATATTTTAATGTTTGAACATAATGAGTGAATCTCAGTGGGTTATATTATCTGGTGATTCATATTAGTAAATCTGAATGTTGAAGACGCTTTTTCTCAAATTGTATTTTCCCTAACGATGTTTAACTGAAAGCTTCTAAAACGTTGAGGTCTTAGACGATAATTAGATAAATAATAATCACCATATGGCAAATTTAGTAAGCCCGTGCAAGCTTTGCTTATTTGCATTGTTATTATTCAGCTTCCCAAAAGAGCCAGACGTCAAAATCATTCGCAAGGTGATTACTTTTCAGTGAAGGTGAGTGTTCACACTGCATATGGCATTGTAATAATTATACTATGGGTTGCCTTTGAAGGCGGATAATATATAAAGTCTGGAAACTTATCACCCGTGTGATACCTTTTTTCCATGTGTAATTTTATTATTTATTATTTCAGCTTTTTATTCAAACACATTTTAAAACAATAAAGAAAGCTAACTTCGGGAAGCAGAAGTTTGTGCCCGTTCGTTTTCAAAATAATCACAAAATTCTAATTCCAGTTCAAACTGATACCAAACGGAAATGAAAATATTGATCCAATTAAATTTAAAATATATTGTATTGATATTTCTTAATAATGTATTTTGTATGTCTTAAAAATACTGAGTAGATTTTGTTAGAATTAACTTAAGTCCTTCTTTTCCGTTATACTATTTTATGCAGTTTTTGAACTTTTTAAGTTATTAAACGGGCATATAATGTACTTAAATGATTTTTAATATATGGAATATACCATATAGAAATGGTGTCCAATGTGGTCGACACAGCATCGCCGTGATTGTTAAATTCTAAAAGTGGCTATATCTAGATATAGATATATATAGAAAAAAAGCGCTCAAGGCCAATTCGGCGGAGCGCACCGTCTTACTTTTAATTATATCATAAAATAGTATACCTTTTTAATTAAGAAGGCTTTTAAAAAGCTTAGTTATATTGTTTACTCTTATGAAAAATTTACATCTTTATTTAACCAATAGGAGAATTCGTACCCCAAACAAATAGGCCTTAAATTGCAATCCCCAAAAGCATACTTTAAACCAAAACCACTGGAAATTTACGTTTTACTGATTGTGAAGCATCGAAGTGGTAGAATGCTATAAAGCGAAAACCCTCTTGGGTCCGAATTCTCAAGGGAATTTGTTACAAACTATTTAAATCTCTAAAGTTTTCATTTAGCAATGGTGATAATATGTTCTGTTCAATGCCATATAAATATAATATGAATTTTATTAAATACAAATATAGAATAAGTTTTATGCTAATCATTTGCGATTAGGCCCTTGCAATATAGAAATACTATTTATAATATAAAATCAGTAGAAAACTTGACATATCTGTGAAATCTGACCGACTACACATTACTTTGACACCCAAGAAAAGCCTGCTTTAAATCGTGTTTTCATTGTTTTATTTCAATAATTTAAGTCATTTAAAAATGTACAAGTACAATAATATACGTATACGTATACATAATCCAATATGTATGTATACACAAAACTTCATAAATAATAAAATGTTCAAGAAACGCATTACAAATGCTATGCATGTACAATATCTAAATCTGCCAATGATTTCGCTGCGCCCCCCGGCTGACCACAAAAAAGGTTACGGCTCAGAGAGGGAGTAAAAATGCGGCCGCATCGTGACAGAAAATACATAATTTCAGTTTCAGTTGTTATACATAGCATATAAATTACATAATACATTTAATTCGTAATGTCATTGCATACATTGACGTTTACACTTATTGTTCTGTTGACGACTTTTAGCTAAGTTTCTGTTACATATATCCGTATGATCGTATCGGCCTGCTAACGGCCGCATTGCTACTGTTGGTGAGTTGATTGGTAGGTTGGTTGGTTGGTGGATTGGTACCGGTGCATCCATTGCTCGAAAGAAGTTCTTCACCCTATGCCCAATACCTCAGATGCCGCACTATCGGGTACAGAGTACGCATAGTGCGAGCTATTGCTCATAACAATTTCTAATACATATGTATGGTAATATTTCATCAACGACTGTTTTACTTTATGCGCAATCCGTAATGCGTCTCTAACCTCGCTGTATATCTATATATACGTATATGCATGTATATATCTGCTTAACGACTTCCACTACTGTTGCTCCGCCTTTACGCCCTCTTACGCGTTGAATATCTCTACATAGTTGGCCGGATACAGGCCGACGCGACCATTCATGCGTCCCTTGCACCAGCCTTGTTCGTCTTCATCTTCGAGCTTCTCGAAAACATCACCTGAAAGCCAAAGGGGGAGCGTTAGAGATTATCATATGGAGGGCTTCACCCGCAACGCACCTTGCTTGAATGTGAGCTCATCACTTTCAGCGCCCTCGTAATCATAGAGCGCTTTGACCGGCACGCCCGGCTCACCGTTGTCCACCAGCACGTTGTCGCCCTCGTCCCACTCCTCCTCCTCGTCGAACGGATTTGCATCGACTTTGCCGTTGCCGTTGCTGTGTATACAAATTGAAATCAATTAGTTCAATGAAAATGAGCGCATTCAACGCGACGTGTCTCTGGCCCAGGCCAGCAGCGAGCACTCGAGTGTAATTCAAAACAATACAAACTGTTTCAACTTACGTTACGCTCGGATTGCGATTTGATGCCGCTGCTGCCGTTGCCGCCGCTGCCGTGGCTGCCGCTGTCGCGGTGCCGGCAGCCGCCGCCGATGCTTTGGCTTCTGATGTGGTGGCTGAGGATTGCGTGGCCACGATATCGCTCTTCACGCTCGCTCTGCTGCTGGTGCTGCCCAGCGTGCTGGTGTTCTTCTTTAGGCTGTTTGTTGTGGGGTATTCCTGCCGGAGAATCAGTTTAGTATGCTTCTAATTAATGGGTAGGGGCTAAGGCTGCTTACGTGCACATCCTCGGCCACAGGTCGCTGATTGATGAGCGTGATGGGTGCTGCCGGCAGTGCCTCTTTTGATTTGTTGCCCTTGGCAATGTCACGGAACTCCTCCGTGTATTCCTGTTAACAGAAACCGGAAGTTCCATTAGGCGACTAGACAATGGTAAAACATGATAGCCCCTCTACTCACCACAAATGACGGCCAGTTCATGGCCATGTTAATACCATGATTGTTTGACCACCACTTCAGGTCTTTTTGCTGGTCCGCATTGTTGATCGTGTGGTAGAACTCCTCGTAGATTTGGGGCAGGCTAAAGGAAAACGAAAAAAGAAATTTAACCAAAGTGCTTTGGCCTAATGAAGTTTATGCTGGTACGCACCTTTGCACTTTGGTAAGATCGATACACGAGTGCACGTTAAATAAGATTTCCTTGAAGAACTGCAACCGCTGCTTCTCAAAGGTTTGGCACTTATCGAACACGGATGTCATGTCCTCGATGTACACAGAATTGTACTTGGTGATTTCCGCAATCGACTGCTCATACTTCTCGCGGCACTTTTGCACTTGATCTTTGGTTTTTTGCACTCGATCGTGCATTTTCTTCACCTGTTTGGGGGAAATATTATATTAATATGTATTTATATTATTATAGGTGTATGATGATAGTCCTAGTAAAATAACGAGGGACTACTCTCAAGTAAATATCTTAGATAATCAAACTAAACAAACATTAAATGATAAAAGATAGGATTATATTAAACAATTTAAGCAGGGTTCATTCTCACCTGATCGGGCGACAATGAGCTGTCGGCATTGGCATTACGCTCCTGGTTGGTAGCACTGCGCTCCGTCTTGCAGGCCGAATGGTAGTCTGCCTTGGCCTTCTCCACCTTGGCCAGCAACTTGGCCCAGGGCTTCTGGGCCTTCTTGAACAGATCCTCCAGGTCCTTGCGCTCCTTGATCTGCATGAGCGTGTGATGGTAGTTCTCCTTCTGCCACGTCTTGATCTGGTTGTTGATGTCGTTGCACAGGTTGTCCTTGATCTTCATGTGAACGTCGGAGATGCGTTCCGATTCAGTCAACACGCCCTTCCAGGCCGCCTCCGTGGTACCGTACTCCGGCCCTGGAAGAAGAAATCAACGCTGTGTTTGAATATCGCTTATGCCATCCGATTCTCAATTAATAGGAGATAACGAGCGTGTCGCCAAGTCGAGGTGGCCGGCGCTGACGTCACCGCGGGGCCCTCTGGCTCACAGGTTTATCTAATCAGCCGCAGTCGCAGCCACAGTTACAGCTACAAAAATCCCTAGCTATAGAGTAGACACATGTATGCTTGAGAAGTGTGTTCGGGGGGCGCTTGTATGGGTGCTGCGATCGGAGAACAGCACACATTTTTGGCATTTTTTATTGGGCGCTAACAAAGAGCTGGGAGCGCGCGCCGTAATCAAATTTATATTGATGCTATTCTTATAATTGGCAGTGCACGGAACTCGTTTGCCTAACGACTCACCAGCCCCAATACCCCGCTAACGTACACAGACGTACAGACGTATATACAGAGATATAGAAATTGAGACGCTTAGCACAGAAATAACTCGTTCTATTTTCCCGTCGCATTGATTTTCGAAACCATTTCAAGCGACGCTTTGGTGCCGGTTTGGTGATCCGCTGGCCAGCACGTCTGCCTCGGCCTCTGCTTCTGCTTCTGCTTCTGCTTCCCAGTCTGAGTCTTCGCATCGCTATCTGTATCTGTGTATTCGTATCTGAATCTTTGACTAGACGCAGCTAGGCAAATTCCGCTGGCCAGTAGAGAAGTGGCCACGGGCAGAAGACGGGGGCGGAAGAAGTGGTAGGTAGCCGCTTTTGCAATTGCCCATTGCTGGTTACTGTGAAAGTGGACACTCAGAATTCCGTGCAGAGGCGGTCACAGCAAATAGCAGCAATAGAGGCAACACAGCAGCAGCAGCAATGAGGCAAAGCGGTTTCCAACTTTGCAAGCGCTGTACTCGATTTCATTTCACGAAGAAGCGCGCACACTGTGCCGGACGTCCGCCAAAAATGGCCGGAGACCCAATTCCGTGGCTATGGAATGGGAATGGACTTTATTCGTTAGGCGCCAAGTTGTGCAAGGAAATTTCCTCCAAAACCAACAGAAAAGTTAAGATCAGATCAGAGATCTTAAGAATCAGCCATAAAACTTCGCAATAAAATTGCTTCCCTTCCGTTTCCATTTTCTTTTTATTTATATAAACAAAACCCGAAGTTTGTCTAAACATTCGGCGTTGCCGGCTCATTAACATGTTTAAATTTAAATGTTTGGAACCACAGTGCGAGGCTTTTGCACAATACAACCGACAAAAAAGAGGTAACAAACAACGAAAAAAAGCCATTAATAGCTTAAGCCACTTATCGCACAACGGCTACAACAACAATGCCCAGAATGATGTACAGAATGTGTGGCGAATAAGAACAGCCAGTGGGCCAGGAAGATGAAGAAGCGGTGGGAAGACAACGTGACGACCGCTGTAGCCGACGCTTCTGGTGCCAGCAGGTCACTTGCTGCTCCACCGCCGCCTCCAGCTCTGGCGGGGCGTGAACGAGTGTGTAAACAAATGGCGGCACGGCAGGGCTACATGGGAGTTGTCCCAGACCTCCCACCTCCCACCTCCACCTGCCACTTGATCTGCCGCATTTTCACTTACCTTTCTCAATGAGTTCACCCCATTTCTTTGACCAGGCGCGCAAGCTTTTCGCATATCCCTTCTCGATGTCGGCTCGCTCCTGTATCAGTTGCTGTAGGTCATTGCAGAGTCTGCGTGCGAAACGAGAGACAGAAATCAAAATAATGCGAACCGGTTTGGGCTTGCTTTCCGACTGACTCAGCCTGCTGTCTGCTGGCAATGACCCAGGGGACCAAGTGCTTGTGCACGGAGAAAAACTAGCAAGCGGCTAATTAATGTCGGGAGTCCTACCAAAATCACTCTCTGTCGCAACCTTTAGCATATTAGCATTGTTTGCTTAGTCCAAACAAAAACGATAAGTTGTTTATTATTATGATAAACCACAGTTTCTGTTTAAAGAATTATGATGGTGATGTTATGATCACTTTAAAAGAGGCATTCAGGTAACTAATACAGGATTTAACTTCTATGCTTTAAGCAAATAATAATACTAATTGAAAGTACAATTTCTTAGATAGAAAACGAGAGAATTTAGATCTGTTTAAGCAAGATTTTCCTAATAGGCATACGAAATGCCAAATTTTCAATATGTAGTTTTAACAAATGCCCACAGATTGCTCCAAATTGAAAAGGGAAATACTGAATTTCCCAAAAGGTAATGCATTAAGTGAAAACAATAATTGGTATAATATAAATCCCATCAAACACGTCTCTCTGATTTAAGTGAATCTATTTATAAGTAAACTTGATTATGCTACTTTTTCTCCGTGCTTTCAGGTCATATTTATTATATATATCCCTATTTATTGTTTACTAAGGTGGTCGAGACTCACTTGTTGCCATCCTCGATACGCTTGGTAGTGCGTTTGTAGTTGCCGGGCTCCCAGAAGGAATCGCTTCCAGCCTGCAGGAGCTGATCATCGCTGTGGTGGGACATTTCCTGTGGGTTCCAATATTGATATTAATCAATCACACACTCGAATATGAGTTTCGGCCGATTACGTAAATAGACATTGCCGCCATAAATAACTTCCCTACACAGCACCAGCAGCAGCAGCAACCACAACCACAAACACGCTCTTTGTTTATACGCATACTAGTATTTTCGTAGTGTTTATCTTGGACCAACAAATCGTTTGTTAAACAATATAGTACACCGCTTGGCAAATTGATTGTTTGCCTAATTTGCTGCGATTAGTAAATTCCTGGGCATTGATGCAACAGGTAACTTTAATGGAACTTAACTCTTCATTCTGGGGCCTTAATCAGCCGCCGTATTTCATGCCTTGTGCTTTGGTCGCCTGCCCCATTGATAAGGGCAGGCTGTTATCGATCCTGACTCACTGGAGCCCCGTCATTCAGCATGCGATCGGGCTATTTAATATTATTTTTAGGAGACCCGTTTAGAGGGAAAACTAGGTATCTTATCAGAGGAGGAGTTTCCCTGCATGTCCATCAGCTGTTTGTAAACAATGCAGGCGTTGGCGGCACACACACACTACAACGTCTCTAGCCCGTATAACTGTTATGTTATCAGGCAGCCATTGACCGGTTATATATGTATACATGCATAGGTGGCTGGAATTTAATTAAATTTAAGCACTGCGACACACACAAGCACACGCACGCCGAGATTGATGACGGGTTTTGGATCCCCTCCGGGTTGACTTGATTTGGGCGTCAGCATTTTATTGTCATCGATATGCGATGCGCTGACTGTTTTGCTGGATATCAGGTTTTTTCTCATCGGTATATATTTAGCCGCTGCAGTCATAACTACTGTGGTTTCGCGGCTCTTTGCGAATTTCCAGTAGAAATTGCCAACAGAAAGTTTACAAACTGGTTGACGCATACTTCGCATATTTGTGGAGATAGATAAGCAACTTTACGGCACAAGCATCTACAAATGTATGCTCTCACTCACACACACACGCATACTCCTGGGCTAACACGTCGCACACTTGGGAGATAAGCGGCAGCCACCTGCCCCTCCCCCGCACCCCTTGCACCTTTCAAGACCGAAACTCGTTTATCTTTTACTCGAACTTCTCGTTCCCGTTCTCCGCAAATATTTGCATCGTTATCCAGGCACCTTACATAAGGATGGCTGGTGCTGCGATTAAATTGTCTCTCGGTTTGAACTAATTTTTACTTAGATTTCTGTTTTGCCAGACACCGACACACGCACTCACACAATAGCGCTTGCTCGCAGCACACACACACACACAGCAGCGAAATTCCGATACACCCAAACGTACGTTTACACGAAACGTTCTAAGTCCGCTTCAACCGATGTTATTGCTACTGCAGCGTAATTGTTTTATGAGTATTTAACCCTTTGCACAGACACCTACCAAATAACAAAATAGCGTAAAAAAGCACTCGAGTGCGTCTGGTCTTTTAAAAAAACTATCTGCTAGTGTGACCGCAAGCGGGCCGTTTGTAAAGCCAAATTTTGCCGCAAAAGGGGAAAGATTTTGGCCTCAGCGGTATCTGGTCGCACTGCGTGAACAAGGCCGTTCACGTTTTGACGTAACTGTAACCGTTTTCGACTTCAGTGAACGAAATAAGTAGTTAAAATACAAGGGCCACTGTGACTTCAAAGGTAATTGAACAAAATACCATAAAAACGTCATGGAATAAATTGATTAAAAGGCTGGGCACACTGCTGGGCAAAACGTAACCAAACGTTAAACGTTAAAAATGTAATCTTGTGGCGTGAGAAAAATACCAAAATCCAAAAAAAAATACCATTTCAGTATATAGGAAGTGGTGGAGTTCTTTGATTTAAAAAGGGCGGTCACTATCTCCATAAATGATCTGCCGAATTACTGTTTAGCTTTGAAGTTCATATGTCTGCTAGTCGTCCCTTGTATCAAATTAGTGATTGGTAAAATTAAATTATTGTTTCCTATTACAACACACATTTAACTAATACCACAATTATTAAAAGGGTTGGCAAATCAAAACAATTAAAATCTCATTACAAAAGAAAGCAGTTTAAGTTATAAATTTTAATACTGAACTCTTAAAGTTTATGAATTTTAAAAATGATTTAAAATTAAAAGCAATATAAACATTGTTAGCATTGTTAAATAATTCAGTAAACATAAACCACTTTTCGAAAACATATCGTAAAATGAATTAATTAATTACTTACAAAACTGCGCACAAGGACCGGTAAGATATGAACGAAGTTGACTATAGTTTCCATCTTTGAGAGACCCAAGGAACAAGAACAAGCCCTCAAATTAGAAATAAAAACGGTTAGATTTTGAAAAGTTAAAATGTATTCTGACGGAAATCTCACAGGACATCACCCGCGCCACATGGGAAAGCTTGATTTCTGTCTTTCGGGCCAGCTTGTACAGTTTTGTGAAATCCAGCTCCACAGTGCAGCTTGCAAGGGATAATTGTTTTCGGAACTGTCAATATCAATAGATAAATTGATAATATTTAAATTATTTTTATAAGTATTTCATAAAAACTAAAACAAGTAAACAAATTAGTTTGATTCTTATCGATTGTATTGCCGACTATCGTAAGCTGGTCTGGTTACACTGCAACGTTTCGCAGATTGATTACACCACACATATGGATTCATAGCGATGGCCACACGGCGATAACGAGTCGATGAAATTGGTTGAATTTTTTCATTTCTAAAAGTTTCGCCAACTGAAAAGTTGCAGAACTGTATAACCTGTGAAAGTCTTTCCACCTGCCTTCAAAATGAGTTCCAAGTCCTTATTCGAAAGCGATGACGACGCAGCCCAGGCCAACAAATTGTCCAGAAAAGCCAAGGAATCACCATTCATGCTTGTGGGTAAGTTTCGCGAGTGCCACACATACGTACATACAAGGCGCAAGTTTTGTGATGATGCCATGACGTCACATGGAAACTTTTGGCTGCAGGCTGATTATAAAGAACGATGCGTGAGGAAGTCGGCGGATTTTGACCTTGACCATGAAATTTACGCGATGAGGTTAACGACAATTCGCAGCCTCTTGCGAAATTCGGTGACATAACGGTTAATGTCTAGCGATTCGCCTGGAAAGCGAATGATGTAACAGGAATATCCGGTGGTTGGCAGTCATTGCATCCAACAGATGTCGTGCGAAATGGATTATCGCATCCGTGACGTCACGTTGCCATCTGAACTTGGCGCGTGTTCGAAAAATGCAGATATCTCGAGTCTGTGTGTGACAATTAACAGCTGACGCTAACAAGTGTTGCTTGCTTGACTATTTTTCCGCATAAGCTTTGCTTCTATTGAATTATTTCACTACCGGCTTAAGGCCCACTTTTAAATGTTCGATTAAGTCTTACCTTAGGCATAAACTCATGAGATGCCTACTATATTGTAGTCTTCGGAATCGGAATTTGTATTAAGAAATATTCACAAAAAAACCCATTTCTTGATAATTAAGAAATACTTGATATTTCGTGTTTTTTTTTTTTTTAATAATAATTTTCTTTCGCTGCACAGTAATTTTTGTAATTTCTAAACATTTACATTTTCAATATACGAGATATTGACATACATTGACATACAATGAAAATGCTATTTTAATACCCGGGAGCCACAGCAAAACAACATTTTCTTGTGCTTCCCGCCGTTTTCAGTATTAAAGAAACAGATCCGGGTAAGGTGTATCTTAAAGTCGTCCACACTCGACTGAAGATTTCTTACTTGTTCAGGTAACATCTATGGAATAAAGCTAAAAAGAAATGCCTTTTTTGCGATCAATGATCAGCACTGTTGGTGTGAGTTTGTGCGACATCGTCTGGCTTTTATCAGCTGGCGCGAACTTTCAGCTGGCAACAACAAACCTAATGAAATGGTGACAAAGTGAAACTGATTGTGGGTTCTGCTTTTATTTACAGGAATTGGTGGATTCTTGGCCGCGGGTCTGATTGGAGCTTACAAGTACAAGAACCGCGGGACGATGAGCACCAGTGTATTCCTGATGCAACTGCGTGTTGCCGCCCAGGGAACCGTTGTCGCCTGCTTGACTGTCGGATTGGCCTACAGTATGGCCAAGGAGTATCTCTTCGACAAGGCGCCCAAGGAGAAGTAATGACACGAATTCCTACTTAGTTAATACCAGCTGTAGTTATAGTTGTTGTCACTCGTAAATCGTCTGTACACAAGCAACCTCGAACCCAATTCTAATTCGATAATCCTTATTTTTTATATTTATTTGGGGCAGTTTATTGGCGAAAAACCTTAAATATTTATTTAATCATCAAAACCCTTTTATTCATTGATCTCTCACACTTTATTCGACTTTTATTTCTTCTTCATTTTAGTACCAAGTCACTGACTAACTAAACTCATCTGATTGTAAGACCTCCCTCTCCAAAAGTCCCCCAAAAACACCACACCGGGATCAAATCGGCTAGCCCAATTACAACTAAGCAAATCTGTATCTCTATTTATGTATTTCTCCATCAAAAAGTAAAATAATTCACACCGATCGAGAGAGGGCTAGGATCACCGGAGGATTGCTGGACTCTTATCATGTATTTTAAACGCATCCATGCTATGAGAACTAGAAAATGTTTTGTATACCTGCGTAAGATTGTGATAATGTTTATTTTAATTGTACAAGTTGGACATCCAAACAAAAGCTGTCGCAGACAGGCAAGATGAATGAATACCTCTCGCAACATATAATATAATTAAATAAATAAAAGTAGGCTAAAACGAAACCATGATCTGTAAAATTGTTTGGTTAATCAAGACGGGGAAGCCTCTGCTAAACTTAAAATCCCACATATATTTTTTAGCTCTTTTGGCTATTTGCATTTGCATTTTCAGTTTGTGATACGTTTATAAAGTGTAGACTCCCATAGGGATCCCGCTAAAAAAACTAGTAAACGGTGGCGTTGACGATCTTATCATTATCGTAGATCTCCTTGGCGTAGCACAGGTTGGGGTAGTCGAAGGCGGCGCCGTAGCGGTTCTTGCATCCGGAGGTGGACTTCTCTCCGGGGGTGTAGACGGGCTGACCCACAATGTTGGAAGTGGCGAAGTTGCAGGTCAACACAAAGTGGTTATAATAATCCTTCGAGAAGCGCACAGCGGCACATCCTACATGGGTATTCTTCTCAGCCACAGCAATGGTGAACTTGGCCACGTTCCTGTTGGGCAACTCCTCGGGGAAGCTGGCCAGGATATCGGGAGAGGCATTCGAGCGCTCGGCGAACCAATTTTCGATCTGCTCCTTCAAGATCTCCGCATCAGTGTACTCGGACTCGGCTCCACTGTAGCTGAAGATGGCGTTGTTCTGGCCAGCATAAGCGAATCGCTC
>VNKC01000079.1:0-22751 GCA_008042775.1 Drosophila pectinifera
TTAAATGGGGTTTTTTATGTCCTAATCTTAAGGACAACTCAAGGCTAAAAAAATTCATAATACAAATAATTAAGCTCTTAATGGTGAATCGAACCATATACGGCATTTTGCTTAACTTCCATTTTTGGCTAAAATATGCTGTTCAGAAGACCTCAGGTTTACGCATTTTTGGGTCCTTAAATGGGGTTTTTTATGTCGTAATCTTAAGGACAACTCAAGGCTAAAAAAATTCATAATACAAATAATTAAGCTCTTAATGGTGAATCGAACCATATACGGCATTTTGCTTAACTTCCATTTTTGGCTAAAATATGCTGTTCAGAAGACCTCAGGTTTAGACATTTTTGGGTCCTTAAATGTTAAAAATATTCATAACAAAGTCAAAACAGCCTCAAATTCAATTTGGAAAGCAGTTCTGTGTTAGTTTTTATTAGGTTAATTAATCTGCATATTGAGTTTAGAGATCTGTAACAATCAAATTTTTGACAATTTTAATGATGTAACCCCTTATAATATTTTAAAAAATTGGCCAAAAATTTAATTCTAATTTTTTAAAGTTTTTTAATTTTAAATAATTGTGATTTTAACGGCGAATCTGAAAATATGCTGCATTTGGCCATCATTCCATTTTTGGCCAAAATATGCTGTTAGAAAGATATGTATTCTTGGGTCGATAAATCGGTTTTTTATATCCTAATTTTAGGGACAACTCGATGTGTAAAATATTCATAATAAAGTCAAAACATTCAATTTTTGTCCAAAATATGCTCTCAAGAAGACTGCAAGTATGCGCTTATTTGGGTCCAGTGGATTTTAAATATTTCGTAGCATGCTTTCAAATTCAGTTTCCAGAGAGAATCGCTTTGATTGCGCGCCGCTAATGCTAGAATAAACACTAGGCTAGTCTTTCTTGTAAAGCTGTGTTTTTATTGGCAAACTCCTTCTTTGGTGTAAGTCATAGTATCAAAGAAACTTTGCCGCTTAGGAGACAGTGTAGGTGAAAGCAAAGCCTGCCTCATTCTGCCTGTAGATGTCATCGCTGTTGAAGAGAACCATCAGGGGTCCGGGGTTGTTGCCTGAATTTATAACAAATCAAGGGGAATTTTAGAGTTAATCATGAAGAAATATATGGTAATATATAAGTGGAAAGTGTGGAATTTACTGAGAAAATGAAGACCTATATTGCCAAAAATATATATTAAAATATTAAGTATTACTTTTATATTTTCTATTGATTAATCTATGATCTTGGGTATTATTTTATATATGAACTTCTTTCGAATGATTTTTAATTTAAAAGAAACTATTCAAGACATAAAAATAAATAAAGAGAAATTTAACAGCTACCTCTGAGCTTTGGAATATATAAATACCTTACGGGTAATGTTATATATTGTAAAATATCTCTTATATTCAAACTTCTATAAAGAATATAAATACTTATATACTTTTGACTATTCATTATTTAACTATTCATTATTAAAACCTTTTCCTCCTTTCCAAGTTTGTGTTAGCTAGTGTTCCCCAAGCTTTCCCCCTGAAAAAGCTCCCGCACACTTACTCGAAATGACCACATCCTTCTTGATGGCGCCACAGAAGTAGGTGGCGTGCGTGTGGCTGTCCTCCAAGGTGGCCTGCGGCACCATCAGGAAGTCCGCATCCAGGTCGCTGGTGCTGGCGCTGTCATAGCAGTTGTTGTCGTACAGCAAGGTGCTGGCCGACTCCTGGGCACCGACATTGAAGTAATAGGCGCGGATGCTGAATAGGCAGAGTAGTAATTAATTAATTTGATTGAAAATATATCAAAGTAGGTAAGACAGCTCACTTGAGGCTCGTGGTGTCGACGTCGCGGCGGAAACAGATGGCGTAGTTCATCTTGGAGGGATAGATGCCGTCGCCCTCGTTGTAGTTGAAGGACTTGACCACGCCCTTGGACTGGGGGAAGTACTGCAGGCATCCCGGAGGAGCCACCCAGAAGCCATCCTTGATGGTGCTGGCACGGCCCTGGATGATCGCCGGCTCGTCCTCAACCACGTCCAGGGAGCGGACAGAGGCTCCGGCCGGGCACTCCAGTTGGGTGATGGTCATGTCCCAGCTGGGCGTGGGCAGGCCGTAGGTTCCAGCACGATCGGCCAGTCCGATCTCCAGGTCCACCACGGTCTCGCCATCGGTGGCGTTGAGGGGCACGTAGATGTGCTGCCACACCTCGGTACCGCAGAGCCGCAGGCCATTGACCTCGAAGTAGTCCTTGGTGCACTCGGCGTAGGTCAGTCCGGATCCCTGCCTCTCCAGCGTGGGCTGGGCCAGGGTCATGGCGAAGTCAATGCGCAGCTGGCACACATACTTGCTGTAGGCCTTCACGTGGTACTCGCACACCCGCGGCGGATTCGCCGGGTTGACCAGGTTGATGTCCTTCGAGGAGGCAGTGCCGCCGCACGTCGGCTTGGCCACCGAGGCGGCCTCGATGGCCGAGAGCGCCACCAGGAGGAGCAGGCTACTTGCGATGCACGTCTTCATAATCGTTCTAACAATGAGTCTTCGGAGTGGTCAGTCGTCGGCTTTATATTGCCCGCCCGCAATCTCACCTGTCACACACACCTATCACCTATCGCGGGCAATTGTGAGCGTTTTAGTGTCAGCAAACATGATCGATCGCTCAAGGGGGCACCTGAACCTACTTTAAATCTCCCCACAGATAGTTATCAAGGTATGCAAGGTGCTCAAGCTGGTCAGGGAACTGGGAGAGCCATGAATGAAGTATAATTTTGAGGTAATTCAGCAGACGCAAAGGAATATTTAATCATTTAATAATGCCGATACCTTCTTCCCGTGTATATTTATAACAAAAGCTCAAGACTACTGTTCTTTATCACGGCCAAAGTCTCCCGACGGTTTGCCAGAGAATAAACAATAAATTCTAATTAAATCCCACTGAATCCCTGTGATTAGCGATAAAGCTTGAAGTATAGGTCTTCAAGGGGGTCTTATCGAGCAGGTTGCCTCAATCAATTGATTGGCATTCCGCCTCAATAGACACTTTCCCACCCGCCGAGAATAGAACGAACCGGTTGGCTCTTTCACTGCATTTATCGCTCAATTTGTTGATAAATTGTTGATAAATTTCTGTTGTGCAATTGGCTTATTGGGGTCTTGTCATTTTCACACCCAACTCTTTTCACTTTTTGACATCATCATCAGCATCATCATCATGCTGAGTAGATCGTTTCCAGCCACCGTCATCTTCGTTTGCGGCGATGATAATGAGGTGGCAGTGAATCGATCGGCCGGCCAGCGTTCTCCTCCCGAAAAAAGTGAACAAACATAACCCAGTTTAGACGGATCTGAGATCGGAGTACTGGCCACCTCGTCGAGGTTCAATGACTCGAGCACACACACGTTAATAGGCGCAACTAGCCGCGCTTGAATATTCATGGCGGTAAGTGACAAACCTAGCTTCTTACCAAATATTGACACGCCGTTGCCTCCGACACGAAAATCTCATCAGCGCGGCACTGTATCTTCTTTGGATTCTTCCGAATTCTTCGGTCTTCTCCGCTCTCGAAGATGGGCTATAAAAGCGCGCCGACCTCCGATGAACGCAGACAGTCGATGTGAAAGTGCGTGGGTGCGAAGAGTGAATTCCGAGTGAGACATTATGAGGATTACTTCGATTGGATATACAAACCACAGGCTGCTGCTGCCGCTGCTCCTGGGATTCCTGGCCTTGGCTCAGGCCCAAACGCAGGCTTTGAACGATTCGAACATTGTGGGTGTTGGCCTGGTGGCCCAGGAGCCTGGCATGTGGCGCCAGGGCAGGCGGAGGAGCGTCCTGGCCGACAGCTGCCTCACCAACAGCGGCACCACTGGCACCTGCCTCACCCGCTTCAAGTGCATGCGCCAGTCGGGCACTGTGAATGGATATTGCGGCACCTATGGCGTTTGCTGTGAAAGTGAGTTGAAAAAACATTAATAAAAGTTGAGAGTTTTGGAGAAAATAATAAGATATATACCCTATAGTTTATAAATATTGAAATTCCTTATACACCATCAATTGCTATCGGTATACAACACCTACTTAACATATATTCTAGAAGGGATAAAATCATAAACACAGTGAACATATGTCGGCTGGTCTATTAGTATTTCTAGACAATACAATAGAGTTTATAGTAATTTTTTTAATATTTTTATACTTTATAAACATATTTAACTTGTACCTGCAATATTACACTGATTTTTGTAGGTATTTTATTTTATATTGACTTTCATGTGAACTAAACTAGGGATATATTAATTTTTACTGCCTTTTTGAAAACTTTTCACAATTCAAAATTACAATTTTATAGAAGCAAATGAATATTTTTCCATGTATTACAATACAATAGAGTTTATAGTAGTTTTTTAATATTCATAACTTATAGAATTTGTCCCAGAAAATATATACGTATCAGGTTATATCTTAAAGCAATATTACACTGATTTTTTAGGTATTTCATTTTATATTCATTTTATGTTAACAAAACTAATAAAACTTTTAAAGGCTTTTAACAATTTTTATACAAATATTTAGGAGCAAGTGAATATTTTTCCTTGTGTTACTTACACTTTCCTCTCTCCTCTCAGCCAACCTACAAGTCGGCGGTTCTACGCGCCAAAAGCGGACGATTATCAAGAATCCTGGCGCCTTGACCAGCGACGTGAACACCTACACGATAGAGGCCTTCAGCAGCAATGTCCAGCAGCTGCGCATCGACTTCGAGCAGTTCGAGCTGGCACAGCCCACGGAGACGGATGGGGTGCTGGAGTGCCAGGACTACTTCGAGGCGGGGGACTTCAAGCTGTGCGGCGTGAACAGTGGCCAGCACCTGTACCTGCCCTTCAATGCGGCGGCCGGGGTGGAGCAGGTGACCCTCACCTTTGCGGTGCCCTCGCGGTGGTCGGGCACCGTGTGGCGGCTGATAGTGACCCAGCTCGAGGGCCCGCCGGCGGGTAGCAGGCGCCGATCCAGCAGCTCGACTACCTTCGGGGCCAGCAGCAATTCTCTGCAGGATCTGCGCGACATCTTCGCCTCCCACCATGCCGACTACGAGCTGCTGGCTCCGCCGGGCTGCCAACAGTACTACACGGAGCTGTCGAACACCATTCGCAGCTTTAACTTCCAGACCTCGGTGACCAGCAACTACATGCCCGACCTGAGCTACAACATCTGCATCAAGTCGGCGCCCAGCGCCAGTATGATTGAGTGAGTATATACATGGGGTCTCGTCATAAATAGGGATTAAAGACTAAAGCCCCTGCTGCCTACAGATACTCCTTCAGCAAGTTCTCAATGTCCGTCCAGGACGGGGCTGCCGAGGGCTATGACGAGTTCTGCCATGCCACCGTCCACACGGCGGGCCGGCAGGAAGATTACCTGATGATACCGCAGGGCATCCTGGCCAAGAACATGGCCTACCAGCCCACCTACTACTGCGGCAGCAACGACAACCTGCTGGTATATGGTGAGTGGCTGGGGCGTGGCTGCATCCTGCACCACACTGATACCGTTTCCCTCTCCTCCCGCAGCCTCGCCGCCCTACCTGCTGCACTTCTCCAGCGACGAGCTCACCTTGGACCGGACCGCAGAGACGGGCTTCAGCCTGACTTACCGCCTCAGGAACTCGCTCCTGTAGGTGCGGGGCTTGTCCTTAATAGGTTTTCGATAGCAGGTTACTCTAGGACTTAATAAACTCGAATGTCTTTAAGAGCTGTGTCGGCTATAAGTTGATGTTTCGTTTGGTAAGCGGTTAATGAGCTTGTCACGCCTCGGAATCGAGGGGATTATGACAATCAAGGGGTGTGGGGTACACACACACACAGAGACAATCAAACGCACTGGCTAAAAGTTGGAGAAACGCATTAAGGCGCTTGTGCGGTCAGCGACACGATTATCCTTTTAGTTGCGTAATTAGTGTGATTAAAGTCAAGAGCTCTGAGGCGCGATGGGGTGCCAATACGGCCAGATAAGTAGCTATTACCAGTGCTGTCAATATTAAACAATATAATACTTTAAAATTGAAAAAATACAGTAATAAATAATAACAAAAAGTACTTTGAAAGAGTGTTAAATATTGCCCGATAAAGGTTTTTAAAAATATTTCAGGATTGAAGCCTACGATTACCTACTACTCCAGGACTGGCAGCACTGGTGCCAGGCTTCTCATCGTGCCCCACTCCACCTCCATATATATACAGCCTATAATGCCACAATGGAGAGAACAACGTCAAGCAAATAGAAATGTATAAAATGCGCCATTGGCGGCTTTGAGAGCTGGCCACCGAACCGAGGCGGAAACCCACTTCCAGCAGCTACTACATGCCCCCTCCCACCCGTGGGCCTTTCACTGCCGAGGTGCTAGATTTGGGAGTCCGCTAATTGACGGCCGGCACATTCTTCCAGCGATCATGGCTCATTTAGCAGCCAGAGTGACTCTCTCGACCACTCACTCCCGTCCACTCCACACACACTCCACACACTCCACACACTCAACCTGCTCTACCCGGCGTGGTGTAAATTGTAAAATAAGCCAATCAGGCACAGGCCCAATCCCAACGGTCAATATTGGCCAGTGGGCAGGGGATGGGGGAGGCTCTTTATGGCTGGATTAGCGTGTTCGCACCTGCCGGCCATCTTCAATGGTTGCCAAAAAGAAGAAGGGCGGGAGTAATAAATAAATAAATACCCAAACAACAACAAATCGAACGATATGTGTATTTATGAGCAGGCCATTCGTGAAGAGATTGCAAAAGCTTAGGCACTAACTTGGGTCTTCGAACAGCAAAAGTGGTTACCCTTTAGGAATAATATGATGACTCAAATAAAATGGGGATTTCTTTATACTATATAATGGTTTTTGCAGGTTTTTAATTTAAGTCTTACCTCTGCCATGACTTTTAATAGTAAAGAGTGTTAGAGAATAGTTATTCTCTTTATCAATATAATTTTTAAATAATAAATAGCTGAAGTTATTTGTTCAGAATCAAGCTTGGGCTTTTTACATATTTCACCTACCTTTTTTAGTTATTACTAAGAACTACAAAGTATATGCCAGATAGTTCTATAAAATATCCCCTTACATTATCTAGCTTTCAAGTTCCAGGGCATCTGAAGTTCGTTCCACTTGGCCAAGTTCCCTTCATCGCCATATTTTTCAGGTGGCAAACAACAAGCCATAAAGCAAAGTTCCCTTGGAACGGCTTGCAGCGGCTTTCCCAGGTACAAAACTGCTAAATGTTGCTCATAAATTAACGCCAAACTAAACTGTTGGTGGGCAGCTTGGAAGGATAGCGTGGTGGCTGAGCCGAGGGGCAGGAGCAGCAGTTCCCGGGGGCCACCGGGGCTAAATGCTGTGAGTGGCAAAAGATCGACGACAGCCAAGAGCAACCGGCAGCAACCGGCAGCGCGTCGCAGCTGCAGTGAAAATAACGAAAATGCATTTTAAAAATCCCCCCAAATGGCAAGGAGGAGCGAGCGACGAAGGCCGAAGCGAAGGACAGAGCGTGGAAAACAAGGAGAAGCCAGGAAAGGTCCTGGGAAAAAGGGCAAGGGCAGCGTTCCACTGGACTGGCCAGTACCCTTTCGTTCCGCCCCCCTTCGCCCTCCCTCGCAGCGTGTCTGTGTGTGTTTAAGTAATGATTTTGCAAAATATGCGCAAAAGTGCCAACACCAACGCCCGGCAATATGGTGCCCTAAATGGACTGTAACCGGAAGTGCGAATAGCTTGCAGCTGCGTCGACCAGTTGACCAAGATAAGAGCTGCCTCGGATCGGTGCTTAAAGTGCACTGATGAAGCCCTTTAAGCCGCTGCATCTCCTCACCCCTCGATTGGTAATAAGCAAAAAGCGACAACCCAGGAACTCGGACACACGAATGCAAGCCAATTTGTCACGGCCAGCAAGGGTGTGAAAATGCATGCCAAACTGACTCACACAGGGAGAGAGCCCCAATTTTTTGTTTTCAAGTGGAAATGGAAATTGTAACGGGTCATATAGGGTGCACAGAGAGAAAATCTTCACTATGTATATTATTATATTACTGAAACCATGAATTTATTGGTAAAATCTTCAGAAATATAAGCTGTAACCTGTTTAGATCTGAACTAAATACTTATGTGAGGTTTCCTAATATGATTTTAGACTTAAAATTATTTGAAATGATGCGATATTTAAATAATTAAAATGAATATACTCTTGTAAGAATTACTTTTCTTTTCTTTTATATTTATACTAAGCCACTAATATAAATATACTAATATTGGCTGTAACCTGTTTCATTCTGGCTGCTTCTGTGAGGTTTCCTAAGATGATTTTTGACTTGCAATTATTTGAAATGATGCGATATTTAAATAATTAAAATGAATATACTCTTGTAAGAATTACAAACTTTCCTCTTAAATATATACTAAGCCTAATCTAAAATCCTTTTTTCTTGACTATGTTTTATTGCTATGTTTATCTGCCTCTGTAGGCCATCCCTCTGCCCTATTTCTACGTATTGATGTTTTTGCCTTATCAACACATTGTCGCCAACATGCAAGCTCATGAAATGAAAGAAAAATATTGCTGTCCTTTGTGGCGGGCGGGATGTCCTTTTATCGATCACCGACCACCGCCCACCGCCCACCGAAACCGTCTGCTCTCATAACATTTCTAAAGACAAAAATTGTAAAATCGAAATACAATTGGGATGCGTCGAGAGAGACAGAATGCGGGGCAAAAACGAGAATGAAACCGAGACGGAGGCCCAGAGGAGAACCACTCACGTGTGTTCGGTGTGCGAATTCTTGTTGATTTTCATGGCATATTTTACACTGACTGTAAATACACACACACGGGCGTGTGTGTGCGGGGCGTGTGTGTTCGGTGGGTGCAGCAAGAAATAAAATTGAAATGAAATATGCAAACATGAAAAATATGCGCCAGCCCGAAAATATGCTACGAAAAAATTGCCAGTTCACAGAGTGAGCGGCCGACACAGACACAGTTGCACACAGCTTCCCCCCTCCTCCACACACACACACACGCAGTCGCAGGACACCCACACACTCGCATATATTGGCCACTCGGCTGCGATTTATTGCATTATCAATAAAGTGAATAAATTTTGAGGTTATTGTGGCGTGATAACGGCAATTTTTGTACTTGTTCTTATTTCTCCTGCATACCAATGGCTCCGCTTCCTTGTTTGTCTGTGTGTGTGCGGGTGGGGGCGTGTGGGCTGGGGGCGTGGCTGATGTGGAATGGTAATGCTGTGTAAATGGCGCTGTTAATTAAAAAATCACACCCATGCGTATCGCCGTTGCCAACAATTAACTGATTAAATGCTTAAGCCGCTTGGCTTAAAGACTTACCATTCAAACTGAACGGCCGGATAAGGGATATTGCTCCAAAGGCTTTCGAATGCAAAACAGTTTACTTGAAAGGACAATCGAATAACAGCAAGATTGCATTTTTAATTGGGCTCCGAAATAAATGCTGGTTAAATATCATAACGGCATTTAAGATAGCCTCAATTACTTGCTTATATTTTTGCTATATACCTAATATATATATGAGTATTAGCTTAATTTAATAATAATAATTTAGTCCAATGACCTATACGCTTTCTTACTCATCTCCCAGAATTACCCAGAAATAGGCAAGCCGTAAAGTTCATAGTTTCATTGATAAATTATGGTCTTATTAGCACGATTAGGCGGCTAATACAATGCAAATATGGCGATGACCAACTGCCTGATGGGTCTAAATAGTTTCTCCCCTAGTATTGGACCCACCGGGAGCTGTTGACTTTCCCACAGAGCTCGGTGAATGAGTCAGGCAGACCTCACACTTCTTATTGGCCAGCTAATTCATGCGAGAATGCAACTCCAAATCCAAGACCGAAACCGAAGCCAGAAACCAAAACCAAATCCAAAACCGAGACCGAAATCCCAGCCAGAGTCCAGAGTCTGAGTCTGCGACTGAGTCTGCTACTGAGTCCGAGTTAGAGTCTGGGCCTGGGATTGGGATAGGTATTGGAGGTTTGATTTTGAGTCCGTATGCAAATCGGGCCGGCGACACGGTAACTGTTTGAACTATGAATTTCTCGCCGTTTGTGTTTATGGAAATTTCGGGAATTATGCAAAACGCACACCCACACACGGCCACACACACACGGAGTGTGTTTGTATTCCAACACCTTTGTGGGCTGTTGTTTGCCCGAGCTGTATGAGTTATAATATGTTAATCGCTACCGTTTGCCTGTTTGCATATTGAATAATTGCCGTTACGTGCGCTCTTGGCCATTGTTGTTGGCCAGGCTGCTTTGTTTACTGTTTATTTGCTGTTGTGCCGGGCAATAGGTTTCATTGTGGAAAAATTGGCGGGCACATCAAACTGTCAGCAGATCAAACATTGAGCCAACATTAGCATTTCGATGATCCGCCCGGTGAAAGGGTTTTCACCGCCGCCGGGGGATGATGATGATGATGACACTGACAACGTTGCCGAGAGAGGGTGGGGGTGGGAGTGGGGGATGGGCATTAAAATCCAACTTCGTCCCTTAGTGCCGCCTCGGGTGCCTGCACCGCTTCGCGGCAAATGAGCGAGCCGAGGCAACGTTTTAATAAATTTGTAAACAGATTTGTTAATTTCAGCATAAAATTTTGATGAGAATTCAGCCATATTGTGCTCGTCGCTCCTCTCCTGGAGAAAGCTCTATCTCTGCGGATGACAGTGTGGGTGAGTGGGTGTGTGTGTGTGAGAGAGAGTGCGTGCGATGGTGTTAAGTATGCGTGTTCAACACAAATAACGATAAAAACACAAAGTTAACTGCAGGCAGACTGTGGCTGCGAAAAGCACTGGAAAAATACAAGAAGAATTTTTTAAATTAATTTATAATTAATTTAACTTAATTTGTATTTCGATTTCTTTAAAATTTAATGTTTAAGTTAATCTTGTCAAAGACAAGAGCTGTTTCTAAAGGAAACCCTTGCTTTCTCATCAGTGTCCGGATGTTGACCAGTCTTAAAATTTAGTTAGGCTTACACCCGTTGGGAATTATAGAGCAATTCTTTGAGTAGGAAATAGAACAAAGTGTTAATTTTTGAGAAAAAAATAATATTTTCTATAATATTCTATGAAAAAAGCTAGACTTAGAAAGAGAATTAGACAATTACTGGTGCGTTGAGCATACTGGTGCTACTAGGCATCATAGCTTTAATATTTTACCTTTCAATATTTACTAGTCTCTATTATTAATATAAAATCTAATTATTTTAATAATTAATAAACACAATTTCAGGACTTCTCCTCAATGTCTCCCTGTGCAGGAAGATGCGAACGTTGAGTCGGATTTTTAACGCACGCAAATGAAGCTCCCTGCCGCAAAGTGTGTGCGTGTGTCTCTGAATCTGCCTGTGTGTGAGTTGCCTTTAAGGACAACGACAGCGACAACGAGAGCAACAACAATGTGGGGGAAAGGCGTAAGGATTTAATGAAAATCATCAACAAAGTGTAGGCCATTACGAGGGCGGGGGCCTGGGAACTGGGGGCGTCGCTTTTGGAGGCTGGAAATATAACCAAGTTTATGATGAGCCACGAAAATTAAGACTACAAATGTTTGTTTGGCTTAAATGAGTTTCGTTTCCCTTCGCCTGGCGACAGGTTGTTTGTGGCCCTTGCTTTTGCTGGCCTGGAAATAAAAATAAAGGCGGCTGGCTCCGCTCCGTTCCCTTTTTTTGGGCTTTGTAAAGTTTAAATGCCAGCGAGACAGTTTACATAATGAATGAAGTGGTGGTTTGGGGGAAGGCGTGTGCTTTTTATGGCCATGTTAATTATTAGATAGAATTCGCAATGAGATTCCACTCGGAATGGTCAGCAAATGTTGGCTTGGCCGTCAGCCGGTGGCAGCGATTTTGGTTTTTCGGCTCTCGGCGATAATCATAAGCGTAATGGCCAACAGTGTCGATGATGCCCCCCTGCCCCCCTGCCCCCCTGAAAAGTTGGCGCAATGGAGCACGAAACTAATAAGGATAATGCGCGGTGCTTCCGCCGCTCCAGTGTTTCCCGGCATTTCGAGGAACGGAAGCGCGAGGCATCTGCAAAAAAAAAGAAATCCGACGAGCTCCTAATTGCATTGCAACAGTTTTCGTGTCGCTTCTGCCGCTTCTGTGGCTGCAATTATCGCGAGTGTGCGAAAAAACTGCAGGATCCAGGCTGGCGGGGGTGCCTTGTGGCGGCGGGCGTGGGGGTGGTGCGTGCGGGTGGTGCACCATAAAAATGCTGCCTCATCTGCCTTTCGGCGCTTGAGAGCCACGGGAAAGTGCTACAAAAACAAACGCATAAAATGCGACATTTCAAAGCGCTTGGCAAACATTTCCCAGCAGATGCGAATCATATTTGGCTTCGGCTTATGCGAATATATATATATATTCATTTTTTTCGAAGTTAGCAAACCCAAGCAAACGCCATAATTGTAATGAAACCCTGCAAAGATTATCGCAAAAACCACATACGTATATTGAAATGGATATTGTTGAAGAGAAGCTTTGGGCAAGGTAACAAAAAATATACAAACCAGAATTTAAAAAATATTTATAGCATGCTCTTGCTGGAACTTAAATTGTGATGTGAAAATTATAGAAGGTGGCAAGGTTATTTAATATTTATTTTGGCTTAATTACATCCGCGAATTTTATCAGGTTAAACTTATTTATAATTTAATTAAAATTATAAGAGATTTTAACATACCTTTTTCGTGTTTATAAATGGCTTTAAGATACGCATTTACCTCTGATATACTTCTCTTTTTCATTGAAGCAATATTTTTTAGGTTGAGTTCTAGAGAAAGGCTGGAATGAATGCCGAAATATGAGTAGATACAAATTCTTGCTATTTGGGGTGCCAAAGTCATCACAAGTATACAATAAAATGTGTGGGCTATTAAAATTGGTTTAAATTGGTTCCTAATTACCATTAGTTAAGTTCTGGACACCTTCTTAAGGGAGTTAAATACCTTAGTGATTTCTGAAGTACCCACTATAATTATTTATATATACATAAGAAAATCACTAGGAATTTGTAACTTTTATATTCAGCGAAACACTTGGCACATTTCCAATCTCTCCTCACTTTAAAGTTTAAACCTAGCCTTTCCCCTGTGCATTCCCACTGACTTTCCCCATTTCTTTCTGGGAAGCACAACCGCATAATGGCCATTTTGCAGGCACACTTTTTCTCGCCGCGCCCAAAAGTAGGCAACACAATTTAAATAAATTCGAGCTAATTTGTAAAAAGTTTGTTTGGCCTGGCGCTCGCTATCGCTTTTTTACAATTTAAATATGCCGGGCTATTAAATTTGCTTTTTGGGGGAAGGCCAGTGTTGACAGTTTCTCGTACGCCTCATTTCAATTTGTTTCGTGCTGCTAGCTTGTTAGCCGCCCGCTGGCGTGTCCTTGGTCCTGGCCCCGCCCCTTAACCCCTGGCCGCCAGAGTGGCCGAAAAGCTAGCGCTTAGCTATACATCAATGGCGGTGGGCAGTCGGGGAAGTGCGTCGACAGGCGACTGTCACCATTGCGGGCTCAGAGCCGAGAGCCGAGAGCCGAGAGCTGGGAGCTGAGAGCTGAGAGCTGAGAGCTGCGTGTTTCCGCCCCGCGACAGAGATTAAAATTTTTTCAATTTTCCCCCAGTTTTGTTTATTTTCTGCGGGGTAATCAGGGGCCGGGTATTGCCGCTACTCATCTGCTATTCTCCCTTCCTTAGTGGGAAACGGAGATTAATGTTTTTCTGGAGGGGAGCCACGTTAAGAGCCGACTAGCCCACTACCTGCCTGCCAGGCCAGGCAGGTGAAAGCGATGCTCATTGGGGCCTTATGAGTTTTTCAATTAACTTAATGTGCATAAAAAGGCGAGAGCCGCCGCAAACTGCACACACAGCGCTCTGGCAATGTGAAACGTGAAACGAGCAGCGAGCCCGGGAAAGCTCCGTGGAAAACAAACAAAAATGCGTTGAAAATTTATGACATCTTGTTTTTTATGGCCAGGAGCGGAGTGCGTGGAGCGTGGAGTGTGGAGGCTCGCTCGATTGGCCCACAGTGCCTGCCTGGCGCTGTCAATTCAATCAAACGTTTCATACATCAGTGGACAGGCCGGGCCCCCTGGGCTAACACACACACACATCCGCACACACACTCCGGCCGCCCTTAACCCTTTAAGCCCCCGCTCGCATAACACTAACCGAACACGAACGATGCCACTAAGCGACAGTAAAGTGCAAAATTCGTGCACCAGAGTGCATGAAATGTCGATGAAATTCATAAAAACTGCTCACGTTTTATTGAAATAAAATATTTATGTAATGGACAGTGAACTCTTTGCGTGGCGGTCTGGGCGGCCAGGGCGGCCAGGATGGCAGGGGGTGGTGGCTCCGGTTTTTGGGCCCTTCCTAAAGGTTATCCCCCCTGCCCCGGCGGATGGGGATGGGCCACTGAATGGGCAGCCAAATCGGCATGCAGATAGCTTGCCTGCACCATGGCTGCTGTTCCGGATAACTCTGACAGGGATTCTCTGAATGCGGACTGGGATATTCATCCTTTACTACAAAATAGTACACAATTTTCCATTGAGCTGGATATGATTATTTGATATTAATAACATTTATTGTTGAGATTTTAAGTAGTCTTTCTTGTTATATAAAATATAAATATATTTGTAAACTAATTTAATCATACATAAGTACAGTATATGCCTTTATTTGTAACTCATTTATATATCCCAATCTCAATTAACGTAAATCCTTTTCAAAAGAACTTTTAATGATATTTTTAAAATAGGGTCATATTTTATATACCTTTTATAATAAATCATACCTTTTATAATAATAATCTCAATCTTAAGTGACTAACTAACTAACTAACTAAAACTTAAACAATTTTCTTTACTAGAATTTAAGACCTTCTTCAAATTCAAGGTTTTTAAGGTGATTTTCCAACCCGGAACAGCCTGGAAATGTATCTTTGGATTTGTGAGCTTGTGTTTGCGGTTGCGTGGGCGGACTTTGTTTGCTCTCCGCCGCAAAATGTGTTCACCTGGCTGCTCCTGCTCCTGCTCCCGCTCCTGCTGCTGCTCCTGCTCCTGCCACTGCTGCTGCTGCTCCATTTGTAGTTGCCGTTGTTGTTGCGGTCACATTTGAAGTCGTAAATTTGTCGCACGTAAAGGTTTAAGCAGCCATGTTACGGCTGCTGCCATCCCCCTTGTAACCTGCAACCTCTCAGCCCCGAGTCCGAGTCGCAGCTAAAAGGTTCATCAGATAGCCAACAAAAAAAGAAGGAGAGGAGAAAAGAGCCAAAATGAAGGCTTGGTCGAGAGCACCGACTATGAGATACCAACTGGCTTTTATAAAGTGTGTTTCAAACCTTAAAAGCAGGTACTTGTTGGTAGTTTAGACAAGGACTAATCTTAAACAAGTTCCGGCAAAGAACATTTATTTAAAATAAGCAGGGAACTTAGTTCGAACAGTTCTCTGAATTTATTTTCGTCTCAACAATTGATTAATTAATTATTCCAAGGCCTCAAAAATATGCATATATTTATTTCCAGCCAGGCAATACACCCATATCTTCTGGTAGTACCAGGTATAATTATGTTGCTCTCCGGTTTCCACTGCTGCTCTGGCGATGGCATGCCTCAGAGCCATTGCCCCCCTCCGTAGTCCAACGGTCGGAGTCAAAAATTCATTGAATTGCGGCCGTTGCATTATTAATAAGCCGAAAAATTGTTGTTGCCTGCCACTTGCCGGGGGGCGGTACCATGGACTTGGGCCGGGACTGGGACTAAGGTTGGGTTCGGGATGCCGGTCAGGGGTGGGGGGCTGCAATTGAAACGTGCGACGGCAGCTTTTACAGCCGTCTTGCATTTATTTCAATTTGCTTTCTGCGTCTGAGCCCCGCGCCCTGTCCTTTGGCTTTGCCACAATTCTTTTGTCTTAACTGCCTGTCGCACATTTCTTTCCCTCGAAATTTGCCTGCCGCACGAAGCTTCTGCTGCTGCTACGGGTTTTCCCGCATTTCCCGGCTTTTCCTGCTCCTCCACTGTCCCTTGAATGGGTCTGAGTTGTAGTTATTGCTGCGGAGTGGAGTCCTCGGGAAATTGAGAAGTTCTTGACTTGGAGCATCTTGTCGTCGTCCTCCCCTCGGCAGCAAAACAAGCAAGCTAAGCTGTACTTTTATACAGTGCGGTTCGAAAGTGTATCTTCAGGGGGGTTGCAAAATAATAACATTGAGATCATTGCTATGTTTAGATACTTTCATAGAAAACCAAACAATTGGAAATAACTGGAAGGATGCATTGAACTTTGTTGCCAGCTTGGTATTTTTTTGGATTTATTCACTGCATATTTGCCTGCACATTTTCCTGTTATTTTAAATAACTTCTTGGTAAGCCCATTGGAAGTATGCTTGACATAAATATTTGCCTCGAAATGTAATCAGCAAATACCAGCAGCACTTGGACCTTTAAAAAGCTGTCGCACACTGGGAGCCCCAGGAATTCCTGACCTGTGGCAGGCGGCAAGTGTATCGCATTGATTGATTTTTCATTACATATCCAGGCAGCATCCGCTGGGGTCGCCTGCCTGGCTGCCGCTCCTGTCCAGCTCCTGCTCCTGCAGGTCTTGGTATGCATGTTTACCACTTCCGGCTGCCGCAGGCGGAGCGGTGCAGCAGCTGCAGCAACGGCAGCCACATTGGCCATTGTGACAATGCAACAACTGCATTTTTGGCCCGCACACACACTGCCCGAAAAGGGGTGGTGGATTGGGACTGGGACTGGGACTGGGACAGGGACTGGAACTGGGACTGGGACTGCTTGTTTCACATTTCCGTCACACATGCAACTCGATTCCGTTGCGATACGCCCACATCCACAGGCACAACAGGACTCGGACTCGGACTCCGCAGCCGCATTTGGCCTCGTCCTGAGCCCTGCGTTCTACGCTCTACGGACTGGCCTGGCCTGGTCATGTCAATGTGGACAACTTCACTTTAAGCGAGGGACCAGCATTGGGCTGGACACACGGACGGAAAGGACAAAGGACGTGTGGCTGGGGCATTTGGATGCCAAGCGAAGGATTCTCCATGTCCTTTGACACGCGCTCAATTGCAATTTCGCATCACATTTGTGTGGGCACGCAGAAAAAATGTATTTTAATTACTGGTTTCTAGATGTTTTAGCTTGAAATTATTGATAAGTTCCGGAAATTAACATGATATATTATATTTTTTATTGGAAATATGGATATTTAGCAAAAGTGTTCAAAAAAATACCATGATATTATTCTTTTTAATGATTCGGTCACACTTGGCATTCTTTTCAAAAGAAGACTATACAATTTTAAAGACTAAAATTGTATACGAATTTTTCTACTTATTTTAGCAAAGTTTAATAATTAGTTCTTCACTTTTTGTTAAGTTTTTTTAGGCTTTTTTGCAGCTAAGCTGTGTTTTTTTTTGAGTGTAACCGAAATGCAGCCAAAATGTAAGAAATGAGTGGCAGCAGCAGAACAGGCTGCAACTCTCCGGCAGGAAAACGCCCGCAAAATGGCTCAAATGTGCACACTGTGTTGTTGGGCTATTTCATTCCATTTTAGGCCTGCAATTCGCTTTAAAGTTACATTTTTCATTCGCCAATAGCAGCTGTGTGTGTGTGTGTGTGTGTGTGGGTGTCTGAGGGAGTGTGCCAGTGTGAGCAAATATGCAATATCCTGGAGCTGCAAGTGCAACTGCAACAGCCATAGGAGAGCCTCCTATGTGAATCGAGAGCAAGTGCCAGAGTTTGTCATTTTTGAGGCTGTTAATTTTAAACTAAAATCGATTTTTCATCCCGAGCATCTGCCGAATGGCCGGAAAATATTGAATCGTCTGGCGCAAACAACAGAGGAGCAGGTCTCGATGATGGAGATGGAGCAGGAGCAGGAGCAGGAGCAGGAGCAGGACCTGGAGCTGGTGCTGGAAACCAGAGCCGGAGGCGTGGCATTCCCCAATGTGCAGTGGCAGTGGCAGTGGCATGTTTAACCTCGTTTGCAGCAGACACTTGTCTAATGTTTTATTGCTGTCTCACTGGCAATGCAGTGCGATGCAATTGCAATTGCATAAGACTTAAATTAATTAATTTGCCCCACACACACAGAGAGAGAGAGCGAGAGCCACAAGCACACTGACAGGACAAATCCTTTGGCAAGTGTCTGCCTAATGAGCTGCAATTGCTCCGCCTGCTGCTCCTGATAAAAACCCCAGGGAGGTGGCAGGGGTTGGCTCTGCCACAGTGACTCCTTGTGTCACAGTTTCTTCCGGCAGAGCAGAGAGAAAAGTGGGGATTTCTTTTACTTAATATATTTAATACTTCAATTTCTTCAGTATATTTTTATTAATATTTATTATATTTAATAGCTTGGCTAGTTACTTACTTCTCTTAGTTATACATTTCCCATTTAACCCTTTTAAAATGTAAAATGTAAATGCAATTTTTCCCTCCGTGTGGCCCAAATAAAAAAGCTGGCCAAGAAGGAGGCCCCCTAGAGCAATTTGTGGCAATCAGCAAATGGCCAAGGCGATGCTGCAGCTGCATTAGCTGCAAAATGTGGCCGGGCGACACTTTTGCGTTTTTCGTAATTAAATTAGTGCCAGTGTCGAGCATTAGTTACACTTTCCCCCCAAACACACACACACACACACACACACAAGGCCAGGACCACTTGGGTCTGGCAGTTTAAATTTGGCCACAAAACTGCTGCCCGGACTGCTGCTGCCACCCCGCATTGTCAGCAACTGATTTTCCGAGCATTTTAAATGTTTATTTGCACGCTTGGTTTTATTTCCTTGGCCAGCTCTAGCTCGCAGTTGTGCGGTCAGCAGTCTGTCGTCTGCTGTCTGCCGTCTGCCGTCTGCCGTCTGCCGCCTGAACTTTCGCCCCTGATTTCGCAGAAGTTTTTGGCGTTAAAGACCAGAGATCCGCAGACCTTCTACGGTTATTAAAATACTTTGAAAGCCAGATACACTCACGGCCGAAGCGGTGCCACAATGCAATGTACACATTTTTCTAAGCTCAATTTCATTTGCTTGCCCTGACCCCAGAGCAGGCTCCACTCCACTCTCCTCCCGCCCTCGCAGAGTTTTTTGCCAGGATCCTGGTTCTGGCCGTGTTTTTCGGGGGCAGTCACACAATCCTGTTTGTTTGCCGTTGGCTGTCGGCCTGACTGCAAAACTATTTTCGAAGATTTACGACGAAATTGTTTCGAAACTTTTTGATTTCGTTTCGTCGCACGTTGCAACTGGGCTCCTCTTGGCCCGATTTGGTTTGGCTTTCGGGGGAGAGAGCCGAAAAAAAAGGATTAGAACGTGCATGGTGACCGTTGGGCCACCAGCCTTTTGGCCATTTGTCTCCTTCGTCCAGGGCAATTTAAAGTGTCCTGGAGCGTGCCACACACGGATACTCTGGATACAGTGTGTGTCCTTGCTGGCAACTTAATTACACGGGACTCGAGACCCAGTACGAGTGTACCTGGCACTCATTCTCACTTTTGCCACTTTAAATTCTGATGCCCGATTATTATCTGCTATTTGCATCCCTGCCCTCGCTCTCGGCTCTCGGCTCTCGGCTCTCGAGTGCATTTTAATACGCTTAAGTGCACGGCGAGCCCCTAAAACTATGCAATGAAAAATAGTTCAACAACTTTATTATGAAATTCTGCCAGTCAGCGGGGTAGGAGGGGGCAGGAGGCTGCAGTCAAAGCTCAGGCAAGTAGGAGAATAGAATAAATAAAAATAGCATTTGTAGCAGCCAGCAGCGGCATGTGTGTGTGTTAGTCTCGGCTGAAGCGCTTGGCAAACAGAAAACAACACAAGGATAGTCGGAAAAGTCGGGAAAGTCGGAAAAGTCGGAGAGCGAGAGGCCGTGGGGGAGCCGGCGACAGAGACAAACTGACGAGTGTGCTTAGTGGGCCATGCAAAGGTTTAGTTTCCACTTTTTAGTGTGTTTTTTGCCTCGTATTCCCAGATTTTTTCCATCCGCTCCTGCCAAGTCTGAGCCCCATGTAATTGCTAAGAATGCAGCTGAAAGCAGCTTGATATGCATGTGCTGCCTGATGCGAGGATGCTTCCCGGGGACATCACAAAGGCACGGGATCATTATTAAGCGGCCACGCAAATCCCACGGAAACGGATGGCTCCAGCCTCCAGTACGTCTCGGGAAAAATGGCTCAGTCCAGTCAGCTTAAGGCGGCCATCGGGCTATGTGTGATAATTGTGTATGCTTCTGTTGCTGTTTTAAGACTGAATCATGGAATCCATTTAATGCTAGTATTGGTATTATTCACTACTTGGAAGGATATATCATTCCTCAGCGGAGAAATCTTTTGTGAAAAATTCTGAATTCTGAGGTAGTTTGGAAAAATTATATTTGGAATATTATCTTTTACATATTCCCTTCAAATGTCTTATTTTTAAACAATATTCTGTCACAAAAACTGTGATTTTATTACCTTTAATTTAATTCCTTTTTAATATTAGCTAGATTTGGTATTATTCACTACTTGAAAAGATATATCATTCCTCAGCGGAGGAATGCCTTAGAAATCTTTTGTGATAAATTCTGAATTTCGAGTTAATTTGAAACAATTATATTTCGAATATTATCTTTCAGATATTCCCTTCGAAAGTTTTATTTTTAGACAATATTCTGCCACAAAAACTTTGATTTGATTTCCTTTAATCAAGTCCTATTTAAAAATGGAATTCGGAAGGATTTCTTTGTCATTTTTAGCTTGAATTAATAGTTGTTAGTGGCTTAAATATAAGTATATTTTATCTACAAAATGCATCAGATAATTTTCCAGGATTTTATAGATTTTTAAAGGTTGCCTTTAATGCCTTAAGTAAGCAACACAATTGATACAAATTTATTATATTTCTAAAGAATTAACTACATATATTTGGAGTCAAAGAAATTTATTTGCAACTACTGCAAATGTGCTTTTATTATACCTTTAAGTTAAATTAGAATGTATCTATCATAACCTTTATGTATTATAACTATTAAAAATTTATTATATTTTTAAAGAATTAAGAACATATATTTTGAGTCAGAGAAATGTACCTGCAACCTTGTACCTTTCATTTTACTTTTAAATTAAATTCGAATATATCATAATCTCTATGTATTATAACCCTAACATATATTACTATCAAGAATACTACACTTATCTTATTACTTTATCCTTGACAGCTTTAGAGGCGACCTTTGGGCCAGTTCTGGCCCCTCTGAGCCAGTATGTCCCAGTTTCTTGCGGGAAACTGCTTTTTGTAGCACATCCTCTCTAGATGTCATAATCTGCTTTAATGGGAATTAGTATTTGAAATTGCCGAGCAATTTAAGCGCTTGGACAGGCAGTCATTAAAGCGAAAGTCGCCATCGCAACGGCAGGGACAGGGGGAGAAAGAGTGGAGGCTGGTGAGAGGTCCTGGGTCCTGGGAGCGGTGCAGGCATAAACTAACATCCCAAAACACATCCGCAGCGCTAATGTGCCCGGTGCCTTTGTATGCATGGCATGTGGCTAGTGGGGGCGGCGGCGGTGGGCTGTGGGCGTGGCCAATGGGGGAGGCACCCACACAGTTGGCAAGTTGGTTGCATGCGCTTAATGCAAATCCTTGAAACCACTTGCGGCCCACTCGAAATTTTTAATTTTTCCCACAAAAGCCGCACTCGACGGAACTCGAGGCGCATCAACATCAACCAACTCCTCCTCCTCATCCGTCCCTGTGTGTGCGAGTGTGTGTGCGAGTGTGCCGCTGCAACTTGCAACTGTTGCAATGGGCATGAAACAGAAACACTTTGGTCTGCCATGCACCTAGGCGGAATTACAAGTGCGCGCCTTGTTCGTTTGTATTTCCATTCCCTGCCGCAGCTGCAGTGTGTGTGTGTGTGCCCGAGTCCTGGCTGTGCCTGCGAGTGTGTGTGTGCGCTGGGCCTCTGTGGCAGATAGCAAGGAGTTATTGGCGGCAGGGGATGGCATCCCGGAGCCGAGTCGAGCCGGATCATAAAAAATGCGAAATGCAATCGGCGACACTGCACAGGATGCTCGGAGGGCCTGGCCAAAGGCATTTAAAAACTTATTTTTTGAACAATTCTGCATCTCTAATTACGGTTTACATTCCCCTAATAAAAAGCTTAACTAATTCAAGATTTATTCTATTAACTTTAGTAAAACCCTGGCTACCCCTTCGGAAGGATGTGGCAACGCACGCGGTATCCTCTGCTGCGATTGTGTGCATCCTCCTGCAGCCTCCTCCTTGCTCCTCCCACTAGCCGAGTGCTCGTGTCCATGTGCAGGCGTGGTCCTGGCCCTGCCCTCGTATGTGCTTATGAGTTCTGTGTGCGCCAGCTACGGGGGCTCTGCGGGGCGGGAAACTCACTCATAACGCGCTCGGTGCTCATTGCATTCGTGAACTTTATTAATAATGGCGCCAAACAACATGAACACCGCCGCATCAGGGCTCCGGAGCTTCAGCTACAGCTCCGGCTACAGCTACAGCTTTCGCACTAACTTCAGCGCCAGTATCCACGGGATCCCATCATCCGTGTCCGTCCGTCCATTGAAATTGCAGCGGGAGTGGAAAAAAGGTATGCCAACTTGTAACACACATATAAATATATATCGCGCATCAAAAAAAAAAAAAAAAAAAA
>VNKC01000079.1:22761-87156 GCA_008042775.1 Drosophila pectinifera
AAAAAAAAAAAAAAAAGAAAAAAATGAAAAGAGAGAAAGGAGATAAAAAACGTGGCACAGAAAAAAGCAAACGGAAGGAGAGCAAGAAATGTGCACTGCAAATTATTATTTTTTTGCCCGCGGCTGAAGGAGTCTGAGCTGTAGTCCTGTTTAATATGCGTTGGTGTTTTCCCTTTTAGGGTGTGGCAGCCAAACACGCCCGCACTTGTATCTCATCTGTGTATCTGAGTATCTGTGTATCTTCAACTTGTGCACTTTAAGGGCCGCCTAAAAGCAGGCGGCGGCAAGTCATCAGCTTTGGCAGCCACGACGCAATGACGATGACGTGATGATGATGATGGCATTAATAATTACAGCCAAGCATGTTCGCATGCAAGCCAAAGACATTCATCTTTTGCCAGCCAAAAACTTGGGACAGGAACGGGGGGACAGGGGGACTGTGGGCATCACTCAGTCAAAAATTTCGAAGCGTCAAGTCGAGTTAAAGGATGTGTGCACGAGTATGTGTGTGCTAATTACAGCTGACAGCTGTGGGTTTTTTTTTCCGCCAGCTTCCATAACTCTCAGCAGGGCACAGACACTGAGAGAAACAAACTAAACTAGGAGACGCAGTTCAAGAAATACCTTTCAATAGTTATTAATATATAAAATCACAAGCAGTTTATGCTATTTAGCTTTAAAATGAACTAATACCACGACCTGAACTATATAAATTTCTATAAACACATATAGATACGAGTGTCCTTTTTGCTCTGTGCAGGACCTGCCTTCGGTATTTTGTGTACCACGTGACGTATGAGCAATGTACGTGGGGCAATTAATAAGCCCAGCGAAAGGGGGCGTGGCCGCCAATTAGATGGGACGAAACTCGTTTATTGAGTTCTGTTGTGCCTGCCTAATTGAATTTATGTATTTGTGTTCAATTGCATTGCTCCTTCAACTCCTTCCCCGCCCCGGCACTCCCTCGGCGGCAATTTCCTTTTGCTGCGCCTGTTTCATTAATTAAGTGCGCCCTGACCTGGCAAAAATCAAAAAGTTAACATTATAAATTACAAAACAGCGGCACGAGTGGCCCGCTAACGGGAAACCGGTGGAAACTGAAGGAAACTGAAGGAAACTGGCGAAAACTGGAAGGAAAAGCGGACGAGGAATGCTGCGCTGCGGAAAACTGTCAAGAGTCTCATTAATTGAACAAAGCATTCGAGTGTGCGGCGCTGTAGAGAGAGAGGGAGAGGTAAAGATTGGCCGCTGCAAATTACCAGCGGTTCGAGTGGAAAAGCGGGCGGAAAAGCTGACCAAGAGCAGCAAATGAGCAACCAATTTTTATATAGAAATGATGACAACCCCGAGGGGGAGGAAGAAAGTGCGGGGAAGAACTGCGGGCAGAACTGTGGCAACTTTGTCCGTTCTGTTTGTTTCTCGTTTGACTGGGGAAAAGTTCGGCCCCATTTTCCCGCTTTTCCTCGCTCTCCCGCTCTCTGCACTCTCTGCACTCTCCTCTGGCTCTCTGTGTTGTGACTTTTAAGCAGTTCTCAGGCAGCCAGCGGAGCGACAATGATGATGCAGGACAAACGGCGAGCGGAAGAGCAGCCGGCGACGGGGACGGCGACGGGAGGGAGGAGAACGCAGAAGCGAAGCGGGACCATGGCGCTTTGTGTGCTTCCGTTTCCGATTTCGTTAGTTTTTGACTTTGCGAGGACGACAACGCTGGCTGCTGCTAGTATTTCACTTTAGTCAGGCTTCCTGGACACTCGGAGAAACTTCCGAGGGCGGTACTTACCCTTAAATGAGAATTAAACCTTTGAGGAATAAGATATGGTAATTACCATAAATTCCCCCTAATATTCCCCCCTAAATACCTACCCAATTGAGCTGTATAATATCCTAGGATTCAATCTTTTCTCCCTGTGCAGCTGCGGCAGCCCCCTTGGGGAGCCGCCCGCTCTCCTGCTTATGCAATGAAATGTTTCGCAAAGCGGCACTTAAGCGTACTTCATGCCACAGCAAATGTGTTTCGGACTGGCAATTTCATTTCTGAAGTTTACTGGCCAGGGGGGTGGAAGGGGGCGAGGCACAAGGGGGTGGAATAGGGGTTGCATCAGCGTAATTGCGGTTATTTCACCTGTCGAAAATAAAACAAAATGCAGCGAGGTGAAAACAAGTTGCAATTTGTAATTGCAAACAGTTCAATTTCACTTGGTTGCCGAAATACGAGAAAAACGAGTGGAGAGGCGCGTCCCCCTCATCCCACCGCCTCCCCCCGCCGTGTGTTGACAGGCCACGCCCACCGGATCTGTGCGGGGGGCGGAGCCTAGCCAAGCGCTTTAATTCCAAACAGAAAAAGTCAATTTTCTGGTAAATTTGTTGGGACTCGTTAGGAGTCCTCAATCACTTAGTTTTCTATTTCCGAGCCGTTTTACTTTCCGCCCTGTGAGAGTGTGTGTGTGTGTGGCAAGGATATGGGATGTGTATGTGTGTGTGTTTGTGTGTGCTTTTTTGTGTGTTTGCCTTCGTTTCTTTTGGGGCATTTCATAAATGCAGCCATAAATCAGGTTTCAGTTGGCCACGAATTGATTTTTTAACTTTTGTCGCTGCCCTCTTCCGTTCCGTCTCTCCCTCGGTCCTTCGCCGTTCCATTTCCTTTCTCCCGCCTTTCCTTTTCACGCATTCTTTATCGCATTTCATTGGCTTGTTGCTTGTTAGCCGGTCCGCTGTCCGCCGTCCTCCGTCCGCTCGCCTTTAAATGTATAAATTGTGCTCAATATTTCATGACCGCTTTGAGGAGCTGCCTTTTATTCGGCTCGCTCTCCTGGCTTTTAATCAATTTTTGTGTCATTTCATGCCAATTATCTTCCCCTGCTCAGAGTCCCCTTTCTTGGCATCCTTTTGCATGCGTGCTCCACATTCCTGACACTGAGTGTGCGAATTTTATATTAAACTGCCTGTGGCTTTGCCTTCATATTTGCTGGTAATTATTTAAGATTAATTTAGTAGGTTTCCTTGGTCATTTAAACAAATAAAATCACTTTTAAGGACATCTTTTGAAGGTTTCTGCGGAATATACAAGCTAATTCAAGTAAATATTAATTTTTCATTGACCTACATATTTGCATTTTGCTGGTAATCATTTAAGATTAAGTATGTAGGCTTCCTTGGTCATTTAAGCAAATAAAATCATTTTTAGGGACATCTTTTGAAGTTATCTGCAGAATATTTAAACTAAATCAAGTAAATATTTATTTTTCATTGACAAGACTAGGCTTAAACCTTAAAAATGGTTATTTAATATATTGAGATGCTTATAAAATATGTATTGAAACTGTTTGTGAGTTGTAGACATAGGCTTAAGCCTTAAAAATGTTTATTTAATATAGTGACTTGCTTATAAAATATATATAGAAGCTGTTTTTGAGTTGTATAGGATAATTTATGCTTATAAACCTTTTAAGAAAGTAAAGCAAGGGCTTAAGGCCAAGGCAAAATTATCTAAAATAACTAGAAACATAAGCCCTTCATTTCATTCTTACTGATACAAGAAAAACGATATTTAAAATATTAAAATAATAGTCCTAAGGTAATTTAATGTCTTTTTTTAAACAACACAACTGTAGTAAATCAAGCAAAGGCTAGTAAATATAATAATAAAAGCAAATTTACACCTACAGAACTGAATAATTTTTATGTGCTATTCTCATTTAAATTTCTTTGGTTACCCAATTTAACGGCCCATAAAAAACACCCAATTTAGTGGGCTGGAAAACTATTTGATTAGTCAAACATGGCTTGATAGCTCCTTCAGATGCCAACTTTCGCTTTTTTCCAGCACACTTTTACGTCTTTCAATGAGAGAGGAGAGGAGTTGAGAGGAGAGGCGAGAAACTAGGATGGCCTGGAGAGGACTCTGTCTACCTAGTCCAGAGTCCTCCTTGGAGCGCCGGTTGGTTATTGTCTTTGTTCGGCATTGTCCATCGATTGCTCGATAACACTCGAGCGAAGCGTTGAAGTGCAAGTGCAAGTGCAGCTCCACTTTGGCCGGGGACGATGGAGGGAGCTGCTCTTGGCCAAGTTTAAAGTGGATTTCCGCTTGGATTTGTTGCGGTTGCGTGTCACTGGCATGGCAGGGCAGCGCTCCCCCGCAGTATCCACCATCCAGGCCCCAGAATCCCATCCAGACTATTGACTGCACTCGCTTTTATGTCTTCCGGCCAACATAAACACTCTGCTGGCTGTCGGGCGGCGCGGCGGGGTAAAGTTTCGCTGACAGTCATGGCCGGAAAAAGAAAAGCCCTGTGACAAATGTCCTGGCATGTGAGTGCTGGAAAATCGTGCGTGTGCTGGCATAGAGGAGTAAACAGGGCATAGAGGAGGGAGACAGCCCGAGCTTGTGTAAAAGTTGGCAACTTTTAAAAGTTTCACAGCTAAACGCCTTGCAATTGCCGTTACCTGGATATCCACCTGCCAGCGAGGTGTGTGCCTGCCAGCCTGGCTGCCTGCCTGCCTTGCCATCATTGCCCTTATTGGCTTAAAGTGTTTGGCAATTCATTAAGCTGCGAACACGCTGTCGAAACTGCAGCTACCATTTACCATTTACCATTTACCACCCAACAGCCAACATCCTTGGCTCAGACGGAACAGACACGTTAATTTGCTCTCTAATCTTGGCTCTGGCTCTTGTCGATGTGTCAACAAATCGCTGGAATTAAATTGGTTTTGCATAAACACTTCGGGCCGCAGGAAGCAGGAAGCAGGGAGACAAGGAGTCCTGTGTCTTGTCTCGGGCTTAAGCTCCGAAAGCACGCCAGACTGTGTTTTATTTTGCTCCAAATATTTCTGCTGAGCCAGGCACACACACCCACACACCCACACACCCGCACACCCGTGTCCAAACTATAAAATAATAAACCGAATTTGTTGTGCAAGTTTAAGTGAAAATGTTAAGAGTAAAGTTTGGTTCCACCCCCGAAAATGAAGACAAACATTGTTATCACCTACGAAACAGAGACAGTGCGAGGGAAAGGACCTTCCAGAGGGGAGAGAAGGAAAGGGGCAGGGGTGCTACGTGCAAATAAGTTGAGCACAGAGCAAGGCAAAATATTTATACAAATAGGTTATGCAAACAAACTTAGACAAAGTCACACAAGCAGAAGAAGCAGGCCAAGATGTTGGGGCCAGGAAGGGGACAAAGTACAAGACAAGCCAGCAAAGGGACAGGGAGAGGGGGAGGGCTGGGGCACACAGCAGCGCGCACACGACATGAGGCCCGGGTCCTGGCGCCAGGACCGCTGCAGGACATAATGAAGTTTGAGCCCGACTCAATGAAATGTCAACAGCCGCACGACGATAGATGATAATGGTCGCTGATAAAAAGCCATATAATCGAGCGCTGCCAAGTGCATTACACAGCCGCCCCTCGAATTAATTCCCATAAATTAATTATGACGAGGCCTCCGCCTTGGCAGTGGGCCCGAAACTCCGAAACTCCAGTTAAAGCTAGACTTCGGCTATCGATTACCTCCGGGGGCAGATATGGGAAGTTATGTGCATGCAGCCGCAACATATATTAAATTTATTATCAATAAATTTTCATTAGTTTCGTGTAGCAGTTCGGGGGGAAGAAGGATGCCTTTGCATCCCCCTAAATCCTCCAAGCACTCCAACTATAACGAGCTCTGTGGGTCGTGGCCAGTTGACATAATTTACAATTTTAGTCATAAAAAGCACACAGCCCACGCACACACACGCGCGTGTAGACACCACCAACAATGCCACAACAGGCCAACCCTTTGAAGGCTCCCCCCGAGCTGAGTTTCGCCGAACAAAGCCTGCGACAAAACCCCTTTAAAGTTGGTCGTTTGCCTGTGCCAAAGTTGGCCAACAGCGAATCAACAGTAAATGAAACATCCAGCGGTGAGCGGTGGGGGAAAGTGGCTATAATGGGGAGTCTCCCCTACCAACTATTACTGCGTTTTGTTGAGTTTCCCAATCTGATTTCTGGTAGCTAATACATTTTGCAGCTTGGCTAAATTTAATGGAATGCTTGTGTGTTATCTTGTGGATTTTATGTAACTTTTACTCATTGTTTATTGATATAATGGCATTATGCTTAAATGTATTCATTGGCTGGGTTGTCTTAAGCTTTTCAGCCACTTGTCAATCTATTAAACACTTATTTGCTGTAAATTGTATTTCAAAGAGCTATATTCTGGCTCAATTTATTTTCAATTAATTTAGTTTATAAATAAGTGTAAAGCGGTTGCAATGCCTGAATAACTTTGAAGTCAAGTTACTTATAACTTTAAGAACTTTAAAGCAGTTTGGCCAATAGATAGATAAAGGGAAGATAGATAGATATTCTATTTAAATAATTTAATTTCTGCTTAATACATAGAAACTCTATATAGATTTCTGAAAAGTAAAACCTAATTCCCAGCTATTGAAAGCTTAGCAACTCCAGCTTAATAAACTGGTTTTTATAATACTTAAAAAGTATTTAAGCTTTGCATTTATTTTGATTGAACTCCATGTTGGAGTAGCCTCATAACCAAGGCTTATAACTTAACCCTCTATTATAGCCTTTACCTTCGCTACAGACCCTCTCCCCTGAAGTATCCCAACTCCATTTGAATGCTTTTCCCCCGAGTTTTGGCCGTAGTTTGGATAGCCTCAAAATGTTCCATAATCGTAATCGGTTTTCGGCTGTTTCGGTGTCCCTCGAAATCAAGTTAAGTTTTTATTGAATAAAAATTGTAAACCGAGACTTTTTGCATTTCCCCATCGTCATTCAATGCAGCATCAGCATCAGTGGCATCAGTGGCAGCAGGAGCAGCAGGAGCAGGAGCAGGACGAGGCAGGACTAGCAGGACTACAACAACGTTGATGGCAGCAGCAGCAACAGCAACACCAACAGCGACGCCATTTTATTTTCTCTTTGTGCCATTTTTTTGTGCTCCTGCTGCTGCTCGCTTTCTTTCAGAGTGAGTTGTTGTTGGCGTATTATAATGCCAACTCATATTGCGCTCGTTATCCTTTTGTGTATCGTCGTGCAACGGAATTGACCCTTTTTTGCGCTGCGTGATGTCACCGGGGGATGTCAAAGGGGCAGGAGCGACGGAACGGGACGGGTCAGGAGTGACGAGATATCTATAGGGGGATGAGAATGCGGATGAGGATGAGGATGCGGATGAGGCTGGAGGTCAGGATCCCTGGCAAAAGGTAACACGCGGCGATGGCGATGCCAACGGTAGCGGGAGTGCCGGCGGACTGCTAAAGTATCAAAAGTGATGGATGACAGGTTAATATGCGGCGACATTTTCATGCTGATGCTGATAAAATTTTCGTTTTGCATGCGGGCACCGCAGCTAGTGCTGCTATCAAGGGGTGGCGGGGGCACCACAACCGGATCACGGCCATGTCCCGGCTGGTCCTGCTCGGTGACATTTTAAATGCGCAGCAGACAAGTTTAATTTTACACAGGCCCCGGCAAACGTTCAAACAAATTAAGCGTAACATTTTCCAACCCTACACCCCTTTTTTCCGCTCCTCTTTATTCCTCGCCACCTCTGTCTGTCTCACTTACCGTCCCCCGGCAGTGAGCGAGTGAGTGAGAACACGAGACAATTGCATTAAATTTGCCTGCACAACGGTGCGTATGCGTAATGTTTAATTGCCGTCAGCAGCTTCATTAGAAGAGCTGCTAAATAACTGCCAGTCAACCAAGCCGAACCAGCGTCCCTCCCCCGCTCTCCAGGAGGAGCCACTGCCTCCTCATCCCCACCACTTGGCCTGCAGCAGCAGCAGCAGCAGCAACATCCTGCCTGCCAGCTCATCTGCATGCTGTTTGAATGTGCAACACGAAATGGCTAACTGACTGGCTGGCAGCCCGGAGAGCCGGGAGCCGGGGCATCGGGATCCGATTTTCTAGCTTGGCTGAGTGCACTGAGGGAAATCTAGCCAATGTTATATGATAAGGCTTGCTTCTGTAGTTTCCATTTAATAAAGGAATTATCAGTTATTCAGTTATATAAACCAGAAAATATATATCTCATAGTTACAAAGGTTAAGTTGGCTTAAGTTGGCAACTGATACTCGGGTTTTTTCCGTGTTTTTTGTGTAGTTTGTGGCCCGAATGGCCTGCGCCTCAACGAGCGCCATTCGAATGCTTTGGAAAAACTTCCGCTCCATTAGTCTGCCTGTTTCCGGCAGCGTTTTCCTAGCACAATTTACGCAAATTGATGTCATCACAGGGCGGAGGACCAAGACCCGGACCCGGACCCGGACCCGGACACCGCACTCCCTCTCATTGCAGTCCCTCCGTGAAGTCCTCACCCCGGGACTCTGCCAGTCTCCCCGCTGGCATTCAGGGCAGAGGAGCGTGCGTAACTCGGCAAATGAAGTGAATGAATGAGTGCATGTTGCAGGCCGGATGGCTAGACGTTTTGGGGTCACTGCGGGCAGGCAGCCGGCGGGGGGAGGCTCAGATGTGTTGACATATTCCTAGCCGCCCCCGCCCCCAAGAGTGCCGCCCTCGAACACCTGGCCTTAGTGGTTCAATTGGCCACGCCAGAGATGCAGAGATACTCGTAATTTAACCAGATTTGCTCAGCTTCAGCTTCAGCTCGCTGCTCGCTGCTCGAAGGATGATGAAAACAACTTTATTTTCGGGGCCGCAAAAAGTGCAACATCATCAGGGCAAAGGCAAAAAAGGCTAGCAGAACTCGACTCGAACTTGGGCAAACAAACAAACAAACAGACGACAAACTCGCAGGCAAACTCGCTCGCAGACAGAAGGCAGCGAAAAGCGAAAAACTCAGCCAGCAGCCAGCAGCCAACTTAGACTTGAAGTGAGTTTCGAAAGTCAAGTGCGTGTCGCTCTTGGCAATCCCAAAGTTTGTCATGTGTGTGTGCGGATGGGGGTGTGTGCGGATGGGGGTGTGTGCCAGTGTGTGTGTTGGTTTACAAATATTTACCTGGCACCGCTAATGCCAGGAGCTGCCGCCGAGCTATATGCACTCGCTTAATCAACTTTGGAAGGATCCTCCCCGCAGATTGGAGTTTGTCGCATTTCGCCTTTAAGTGAGTGTAATCTCTTGGCTGGGATTCGGGGGAGCAGAGGTTACAGCCATTCGATATGGCTTTAATAACAGCCATTAGCCTTTTGGCCCAGAACTGGCACCTAGTATCTGAACAAGGGCATCTGCGGCCATTTAATTAGCCGCATAAATTATGGCTCTGGCTCTGAAGGTTAATTGCCTGATTCGATAATGTTATTGAAAATGAAAATGCGGCCTGATTCTATGGCTTTAATTTCTGCCAGCATTTGAATTTGCATTTCCCCTCGGAAATCAATTAATTTAAGCTGCGGAATTAGAGACTTTGCCAAAGAAATTATTCGCTTCTTTGGAATCGTTTCAGGATTTTAATAATTCGCTTTATTGGGCCGCATGCGGGTTCTTAATAATTCACAAAGCCTAACGAGAGAGAGTTTTAATTGTGCATTCATTATTTAAATAACCTGTGAGTCGTCGTCAGTGGGCTTTGAAATTCATATGTATCTCTGACTTATTTATTTGCCTTGAATTCGGCTTGATTTGCATGAGAAAAGGGGCCATCATCCTTGCCAAGTCGGGGCCAGAAGTGAACATGCAGCTCCCAGTTGTGAATGTGACGCAAAGTGGTCGCAGTGTCCTGACAGCTTCGCTGGCTGGGAAAGGAAGTGAAATAAAAATGGAAATGCAAGTGGAAAACGAGCGGCGGCAAGTGGCTGAAACTAACTGCAACTGGCGCCAAGTTCATTTGGCAGTGGCTAAATCCCGGCACCTTTTGGCCTGCATTGCGAGGAGTTCATAAACCAAATTGCATTTCATTTGCCAGTTACTTGCGTTTTCCGTGCAAAGTTGCTAAAGTTTTAGCCGCATAATCCGCCGGGGCACTGCCATAAATATTCAATGGCTCTGTGTCTCTGTCTTGGCGCAGCACCCTGCACTCAGGGCAGGCCAGGACCAAGCTGCAGCATCCGCCGTGTGGGCCCGGTTAGCAGGTTAGTGGTTGCCATCGATCTGTTAAAGCCAGCGGCACAGCAGCTCGTTATTAAAGGCCGCCCGCTGAGTTCATTATTCGCTGCTAAGTCGGAAGGACCAAGGATAGGACTATCGGCTATCTGCCGCTGCTGCTCACTCGTGTGTGCCTGCCATCGATTAAGCCGAACAGACGGGCTTACCTGGCGTATGAGCAATGGAGCCCCGACTCAGACCCGCCTGGTATTTACCTCCAATTCGGTTCGCCTCGTCCTCGGCCAGGGCTCTGCTCTCCGCTATTTGTTCGGCAACTTGTGGGTCCCGCGGGACCCGGCAGCACTTTCAATTGAGAGACAACAGCAACACCTGGAGGAATTCCTCACGCGACTCCGGGGCCTTCGACGCCTCGCTTCTCGCTTCTCGGCAGGATTCCAGCTGCAGCTTAGTCGCCGTTGGACGGGGATCCTTCGCCGTTTTCACTTGAATTGCCGGCAGCATCGATTGCACGTATCTCTCGACCCCCCAGGCCCCCGAACTGCAATAAACAAACGGGGGAATCGAGAACGGAGAATGGAGAACTGAGAACCGAGAACTGAGAACTGAGAAGCGAAAGAACAAACAAAAGTGCACAATTCCCGGGCGATTACAAGTTGGGTCCACAAAGTGTCGGCATCCCTCCTCGGCGACGGTGCAACTCTCAAGTTTGATTCTTGGCAAACATTTAACATTTACCGCAAGCACAGCAAAGTTTCTGTGGCATTGTTTTTAATTTATCTAAATTGAAAAGTGCAACAAATCGCGCAACCTAAGGATGACCAACGAAACCAAGGAGTTCCAAGTGCCAGACAGGATATCAAGGGGTGATTCGGTGTAAGCTCCAGTGGGTGGATGAGTCCTGATACGCTTCAAAAAAAAGTAATATGACATCTAGAAACAAGATATATATTTAATTTTCGAGTTTCATAATCAATTTGTTTGAAAACTATGTCATATTTTCATATTTAAATGTATGTTGTCTAAAAATAAAATATTCTCTTTAAATCTAGATTCCATCAGATAGATCTTAGGCTTCCAACTATTTAATATATATATAAAATAAAGTATTTGTTTATATAGATTTAATTATATTTAATTTCTCTGTGGTATTATATTTATTTTGTATTTTTTTAAGTGCATGATACCGAGGTAGACAGCCGCAGAGCGTAAAGAGCAAGACATTTGCTGAAATAAAATTTCAATTTGCTTGAATTTCATTTGTGTGTGTCCGTTTCAGTGTCTGAGACTTTTGCTCCCGTGTCCTGGCGAGGAGTGTGCTTGGGTGTGTGTGTGTGTGTGGGTGTTGCTGCTTTATCGCCTTGCCAGTTAACGTCAGCTTGGTTTACCGTTATGCTTGGCTGCGTGTCCCGCGCGTCCTGGGCCTTGAGGCCGCAGCCACTCGAACTTGCCAACTATTTGCCGTGTGTATCTGTATCTGTATCTGTAGCTGTAGCTGTATCTGCAGCTGTAACCGTATCTGTGTGAGCGATACCTCCTGCAAGCCCTCCCGGGCTAGCGTGCTTGTGTGCTTGAAGGAGCAAAAGTATTCCCGCTGGTGACGTTTGTTGATGGTTTCCAGGTGAATGCACGAATTGCGTTTTCGTATTAAATAATAAATGAATGTTGGATTGTTTTTTCGCCCCTTGCCGGCAGTTGCTCTTGCTCTTGGTCCTGGGTCCTTGTACCCTGATTCCTGATGCCCGTTGCCTCTTGATTCGTCCCGATTCCGCCTGATTCGGTGCTCTGCCATAATTCCAGCTGCCCTCGCTGATTGCCGCTCATGTTCTTGGTCCTGGCCCCGGCCTCTGCTGCTCCTGCCCTTATGGTTGTTCTCCGGCCCTTGTGCTTATTCCGGTTATGGTTCTGGGCTCAATTTCTGCTCCGTTTCGGGGCCCCGGACATTTAATGTGTATTTTGCTTATTCCTTAAGTGCCGATGGTTTGTTTATTAAGGCGTCTGCAATGTCACCGCAGGGAATTGCGCACAGTTATTGGTCCCTCCTCATTGTTGATAATTAAAGCGAGAGCGATATGTGTGCGGACGGGGCATAACTGCCACTCGCTGATAGATTAAGCCCATAAAGAATGTGGCACTGCCCGCTGAGTGGAACTTAATTACCAGCCAGGAGATGGTGGCCGCCGCTGGCCAGGACCTCGGCTCGTCAAAGCTCTCTCACTTGGCCCCGGCGACAGTCCTGTGGCTCAGTGTAAATTAACCAATTCTATGGATCCCCGGCAGTGTTCGCACGAGTTGCTACTTCTTACAAGCATTAAATTACCATCAATGATGGATGGTCCTTTTTGCCAGAGCAGTTTGTGGCTTTGAGTCTTTTCTGTCAACATTCTCAGGCTGATCATTAATTCCTGGAGTGCATTTAAATGTTTGCGAGGTATTTGTAAGGTAAATTTGTATCTAAATAACAGAGATAGTTTACTTAATCGGGGGATCAACCGATTTTATGTTTTAGCTGAAAACTAAGGTATAGATTAATTGGTCTTATTCATATCCCAACCACCTTAAAGAAATCTGCTCTTATATTGAAGTTCTTGTTTGCAACAATGTGGTTTTACTTAATTTTATTATTATATGCAGTGCCATTTTTACCACTACCTTCACAAGATATTAAGTTTCATTCATAAAATGTATCATAAATTTTTACACATTTTCCTTTAATAAAATATTAAGAACAAATAAGTTTTATTTTACAAAGACATACAATTTTAATACTTCTGCGAATTAAATAAAATTGATTTATATCTTGAGTCTAACAGACATTAATTAACAGGGAATAATCTTTTTCAAGCCATATCTAAAAAATTATTGCTTTAAATACATGTCTCAATTGGTTTCAAAATATTAAATATTTAATCTGTCGCCCAATATTAATAACTATTCTGGGTTAACCCAAAAAAACCCAAAATTTATTGGATAATTGTAGATAAACACCTCCATCCGCCAAACATTCTGCCTGTGGCATTGCAATTGGAAAAAATATATTAAAAAACACACTTTGAATCCCTAGAGATTCCAGTAAAATACAGATAAATGCCATAAACTCTGCTCTCTCGCCCGGCAGTGTTTGCCCGTGGGAGATAAATAGATCAACGTACTCCCCGCTCCTCGTGATGACAATATTGAATTTGGGTAAATACTTTTGGTATTGCATGGCAAAGAGCAATTAATTAATTCCGCAACCACAAAACGCAATGTAAATGTTTAAATATCGCAGCTTGATGGAATTATTTTACAAGCGCATATAGATGCGAGAGGCGGGCAACAATTTAATTTCATTTCAGCACACGTTCAATTTGCGATTTACTCTGGCAGAAGGAATGGAACCATCAGCCTCGACAGCAGTTGGGTAATTTTTGTGCAGCGTTGGCTGATAATTTGAAAACGATTTTCAGACAAACCCAAGGGACTAGGGAGTGGCAGGGATTCAAACTCCGGTTAGCTGTCCAGAAAGTATCCTGCACGCTTCGCTGCACACTTGTCCATATTCCACATCGATTTTATTTAATTCTATTCCATTGGAGTGGCAGTATTTGGATTGGAACACTTGCAGAGATTTCCTGGTGGCAACAGCTTGATGGATTGGTGATACGAGCCCTTATCAGTTCTCCGTCCAGTTGTCTCATTACGCACACGGGGCGAGAGAATGATAAGGGTACGAATGCACCGGCCAAGCCCCGGCTGACCGGGGTTAGCCTCGCTTTCTTCCGCCAATTTTCACACTTTTCACTTGATACTTGATACTCACCCCACATCGATGATGATTTGGCCCCGGCTGTCCATCAATCATTCGCGGATCTGTGAAAAGTGGCCAACAAAGAGCTGGTTAAATGGCTGACAAAATGTTTTCCATGGGTTTTCCAGGGCGCAGGACAGGAGGTGTTAAACAGCAGCTGGCGGGGCTGCAAATGAAAAGAAAAGCCAAAAAACTGAAAGCACCGAGAGAGAGAGGAGAGGGAGCCTTCAACTGCCGGCTGCTAACTCATGTGCATAATTCATTTGCATATCGCATATGTATATAAATCAACTAAGCACACACATAGACCGTATAAATAATTCAACAATCGGGGGAACACTCGAAAAGAGGCTCTTTTGGCGCACCCGTTTCCAAACATTTTCCAAACGCTTTTAGTTGGAAACTCACTAATTGATTTACTCGCCAGTTCGAGGACCTACCCTCCGTTTGAGCCGGATTTAGTTTTAGTTTGGCTTTCGATTTCAAGTGGTCCTGGGAATTTCCAAATCGCATTCAAGGCGGCAGCAACACAAACAGCATCATGCCAAGCGCAGCATTCAAAATTAGCTTTGAATCCAAGTCCCAGGCCCGACCTGTCTCTGGTAATATAATGCCCCTGATATTGCGGATATAAACTAGTGCCAGTTGCCAGGAAGGATCCCGGGGTTCCGAGGTTCCGAGGGCTCACCTTCCATGCCATTCACGTAGGGAGCGAGCTGAGTTCGCTCTACGCCGTCTCGGCGCTGCACGTTATGAATTTTCAAATGGAATTTGCTGTAGCCGTTGTTGCTCGGCAATAAATCAAAACTATGCAACAAAACGCGGAGCTACTCCGGCTCCTGCTGCTCCTGCTGGTCCTGCCTGATGCTCCTGCCATTGCCAGTGCCACTGCCACTGTGCCGCTAGGGCTGCTGCCATGCCAAAAAGGATGCCAGAGGACTTATCTCTGCCCCGTAAAACGCTGCCATGTATAACCAAGCCAGCCCCAGCCAGGCAGCCAGTCAGCCAGCTGGTTTACCTCCCTGCCACACTCTGCTTTTTTCACTGTTGCACTTTTACGGTTATAAATTCCGCCCCGTACTACTGACACTCGACGGGGAGTGGAGTGGAGCGGAGTGGAGCTATGCGGGAACTGGTGGCTTGATGCTGCCAGTGGGCGTGGCACATAAAACCGGACACATGCTTTTAATCTTCGGCGCAAACATGCTCACAGCTCGCTGATGCATGGCAAGGAGGTTCTCCCTTATGGGCTCCACGTTCCTCTCAACTCCCTTGTAGCAGCTCCTCGACGCGCATAAAATCTTCCGGCGGAAGTTAAAGCGCTTAACCAGGAGCTGCTGCAGCGTCTGAAACTTGTCTGCCATTTTCAATTAGCGCCTCTCCGAATTCGACCAAAATATATTCAATTTTTGCTTAGTGCCGAAATTTACACGAAAAGTGAAAGAGCGAAAAGGCAAAAGGAGGAGGGCTGGAGATGGCATACTCCTGTGAGAGTTTTGGCCGCATAAATGTCGCTTATCGGCTTTTATGCGCTTTTTATGTGCTTGTGTGTGTGTGTGACATGGTTCGGTGTGGACACACAGGACATGGCCAGAATCCTGAAAGAGTGGGGGCCATTGTTTGCATCTGGGTCGTGCGGCTGCCGCTTTGGCTAACCAATAATGGCAATTGGCCTGGCCGGGCCGGGCCGGGCCAGGGTCGGATCGGTTGCTATCGCCACCGGCCAGGACACGCAGGACGACACGGCTCCTACTGCGTTATCGGGCCTGCCAAAGGCAGCACAGCCCAGCACCGAACAGCACCGAACAGCACAGCGCACAGCGCACAGGTGCTTTAAATTTCCCAGCTTGTTGACCGGCAGACAGAGCAGAGCAGAGCAGAGCAGAGCAGAGCAGGGAAGGCCGCCCACCGGCGAGAGTGTCAACATTCATGGGCCTGTGACATCGAATACTGGCTTTTTATGCGCTTCCGTTTCGGAGTTCTTAGTTTGGCCCCACTATGACTGGAAAATCGAGCATTTAGCGCCAACGTTATGAATATTGAAACAATTTTACGCTTGCCATTTTGCATTTTGAATAGGCCATGCCTCCTCCTCCATCTCTCTCTCCGGGCTGGCATTTTCCTCCTCCGGTGCGGTCTGGCTTTGTGCTGGTTTTCATGGTAACTTTTGCCTGCCTGCCTGGCTTTGGTTCAATGGAGTTGCCGGCGGGAAGTTGGGAAGTTTTCAGTGGAGTAAATATGGTAAATACACAACTATTTTGATGAATTATAAACGATTTATGTAAGCAAATAGTGACGCCTGAGCAGATTTTCATTGCAGTTACTTCTGAAATTATACAAAATATATATATTTTTGCTATCAAAAATTATAAATAATAGAAAAAGCATATTCACAACTATTTCCACATATTAGACAAGATTTAAAATATAAAATAAGCCTTGAATTTATTGTAATTAATTAATTGTTGCATTTAAACTGACATTTATAAATCAAGTTTAATTTCAAGCTATTAAAAGTTATTAAAATCGCAAAAGGAGCCTTGTATACATTCAAATACACAATGTTGTCTTATCAAAGCAAACGTGTCAACATTTGGCCATTTCCTAAGCCGCTTTTAAAGCCAAAGAAATGTTTGTATTGCCAATAACTTAATAGCACTTGGAATGCAATCTCTGTGCAAAAATATTTCCCATCTGTGGCAGACTTTGCATGCGTGAATCATGTCCAAACAATCTCGGCCAGCAATTATGGATAAAAATTTGTTTTTGCTTTCCTTTTCTATGTTTTTTGCCTCACCAATTTGTTCAATGGAAATTTCATACGATTTTGGGCACACAACAAGTTAATATTTATTTGGTTTTTACCTGCATGTAAATGGGGGAATTTGTTGGCCGAAGGAATGCCAGCCGTACGCAGGTGAAGATAAAAATCAGTTGATGAGTTGAAAATCCGAAATGAAATATGCTCGAATCAATTTGCAAGCTTTTCCGGTGACGATGATGACCATGGGCATGGCTATGGCTATGGCCGTGGAAATGGAAATGGAGATGGGAGTGAACAAGGCGTTGGGTTTGGGATTGGGTGATGGAGTGTTCATACATAAGTGCGTAGGCCAAAATGGACATGGCCTGTTGACATCTCACACACGGATATTTTCATATGAATGGATGGCGAGTGTGGTGTGTGTGGTGTGTGTGCTGTGTGTATGCAAATGTGCTCGCATTTGAAATGAATTTGGCATGCAAATACCGAGCCGTGCACAAAATCGTTCCAAATGCTTCGAAATGTGGAAATCAAAACAATCAAGTGAAGCGTTTAGCCCCGGCCACAAACTACAATGGATGGTCGACACAGAGAGAGATAGAGAGAGGGAGAGAGAGTGAGAGAGAGAGGCAAAGCGAGACAAATGTCATAAATATAAAATCAAATGCAAATTGGAAATGCAGACGGAGAGGCCAGGCCGCTCCGCTCACAGATACAGATACATATCGAGATTTAGATACATTTGGCTCAACTGAATTGGAAAGGATTTACAAAGAGGGGAAGCCATGGACGGCCAGCGAGAGGGGGAAAAGAGGAAATATTTGCATTTAATTAGCAAAAAGCCAGGGACAGCCAATCGCTGGCGGTCGATGGGCTTGAAATTTGTTTATGGACAACTATTAACATTTTCCAATTACACAAAACGCTCATAAATTATGCCATGCATATGTAATTGTTTCGTTTCTGTCGTTTCGTTTCGAATATTTTCACAAACATTTCCCCTCTCCGGCGCTATTTTTGTTTGTTGTTTAATTAAGTATAACTTTGCTGCTGACAAATATTCAATAAGCAAGCCACAAAACCAAATCAACGGAAGTTGTTGTTGCCAGTTGTTGCAGTTGCAATATTCGTGTAATTAACATTAAATCATAAATGCCACAAAATGCTCCGGAAATGCGCAATTGACCCGGAGGATGATGATCATGATTACGATTATGATGTCAGATAAGGTTAAGCCCCGAAACCAAATTTAAATCGAATGAGAACTGGAACTGGAACCGATTTGCGAATTTGTGCAATATTTCGGATCGTATTTATTCTGGCAACTTTGTCGCGCTCCGTTTTTGGTTTATTATTTTTTTGCAGTCAGCAAAAGCTTTGGAATGTGTAAGGAGGAATCGCATTTCTGGGGTTCTTTGAATTGAGATTAAATGCCAATTCCCAAGATTTTCCGTGGCCCCTCGGGGAGTTTTGTGTTTGCGGTTGCTGGCTCACTGATAAGACTGTTCGGATAGCGTATGTATGCAAATAAGTGTGGACTGAGTGCTGGCATTTGGAGCGGGATATAAATAAAAAAAAGAGCGGAAAGGCGATAAAATGTAGAGCTGCAGTTGCAGATAACCCGGGCAGGGCTGACATCAATTGAAGGGCATTGTTTTGGGTACCGATTGCCGCTCCAATCGACTGCATAATTGATGCCCCCGCTCAAGTGAGCTCCTCATTTGCCTACCAAATGCCTGATACGAGAAAATGCCAATCAATTGGAAATGTTTTCAGCCTGGCCCAGCATAGGTCGTCCCTTTTCTTACCCCTATGATCTGAATCTGGTTCGAGACGCTAATTAATCATTGCAAAGTCAATTTAATTGATGGTAGACGTAGCCGGAGCAACCACCAAACATCCGGCAGGACGAACCGCAGCCCTAGTTACATGTGAGATCCTCGGCTGCGTCGCTCCTTGGATTTGCATGGGTAATTTGACAGATTACATGGAGGAAGACGCTGTCCCGTCTCGAATGCCACACACGCATGGCCAGGCCAAATTTGATTAATTGCATTAAATGATGCGACAACCGAATGAAGAAATCACTGGGGGGCAATGTCACAGAAAAGATGTGAGTGCACTGAAACCATATATTATTAGAAAATAATGCAGGAACCTTATGGGTTTCAAAATGTTAATTTCAGATATTTAGCTCTTTAGTTCAAATTAATATACATTCATTAAGGTTTTACTTGCCTAGAACTTAATTTTTACAACAGTTAATAGAGCTTCCTTTTTGAGATTAATAAGCTATTGTATTATATATTTATATTTCAGGCAAAACTCTTAGGTAAAACTCTGCTCAGTGTATTTGTGAGTGACATATAGCGGTCTCAACAATTTTAATTAAAATGGTATTAATTTTGGTTTAAATGCCAAGAATTAAACTATCATTTGTCAAGATTTTAAGCAATTTTTGCTGCTTTTCTGAGATAACTTTAGAGCTCACACATTTTCTGGGAACAAAATGTATTTTTAGAAAATGATTTATACATGCCAGTAATTAAATAATGATTAATCTGGAATGTATTTAGAGAATATTGATTTTCTCAGCTCTTTTTCTTAGAACTTAACTGCCCGCTTTGTTTTAAGAAGGGGCAGTCCCACCGTATTTGGCATTGCCCATAAAACTCTTCCACCTAACAGGCCCTCCCCCTGAAGTAATGACCCCCTTCTATGTCCATGTACATATCCCATATACGAGTTGAGTTGGGCCGAGTTCAGTTGCTGCTTAACTGTCCACTTCCTGGCATCGCCCGCATAGCGGAAGCCAGAGGCTCAGTGGCGGATCGCAAGAGGGGGTTCCGCAGTGAAACGGGGCCATGTTTATAAGGGGGGCTGGGAGGGGGTTAGCAACAATGGGCTTATGAGGCCCGGGATACGGGACCCGAGGGCATGGGGCATGGAGCATGGGGCATGTGGAGTGGGGACTAGGGAATATATGTAGAACGACGGCGACGCGGACACTTAAGCGATAAGCGACGGGCAACAACGTCGCGCATTTGAATTTCAATTAGAATTTTAATAATCGAAGCAATGAGTGTGTGTGTGAGAGTGTGCGAGTGTGCGAGTGTGCTGTGTGGGTTGCGGGGCCAATGCGTTCAATGTGCGCATAAATTTCGCTTCCGCTTCCCCTCCAGAACCGCTCGAACATCCAACTCTTTTGAGCTATTTGGAAATTGTTTTGGCTTTGGCGGTGGAATTTATTAAAATGTTTGCTCCGCGCGCTGATGGATACGTTGGGGATCCGAGGGCTAAGTGGGGGCGAGCGAGTGAGTGAGGAAAATAAATGAAAATATAAACAAAATTAGCTGGGGGCCGACGGCTCACGAAATTAGCACAAGGACAAAGCTGACGCGAAGTCCCGCAGGACTCGCCGGGCTGGGAACGAAAAAACGTGCGACATGTTGCTAATTTTTTCCACTCTGGCTGCTCCTGCGTGGCGTAATGTAATGAAAAAATGTGACGCTGGCAAAACAACAAACTAACAACAAACAGACAACAGCAGGGTCCCCGGGGGCGAGCAAACAATTCGAAAAAAGCGCTGGCAGGGAAAAAACAAATAGGGAGAAAAAAGAGGTGAGATATATAGAGAGCGTTGGCTCAACAATTTTATTTCGGCAAGGTAGTCGCAGGAGGAGGGAGGGGGAAGGGTCTAGCAGCAGAGTCGCATGTTCAACAGGAAAATCCCTTAATTGGAATAAATTAACTGTTATTGCTGTGGCATGCACACAGATACGCGGATACAGATACGCGCCGCATAGATACACAGACACAGATACACTCGCGGCTCCCACTGGGGCATGTGTTGGTACTCCTCTATCCGTATCTGTGCATGTTTTCGTATCTGTTTGCCCGAATGTTTGTTGTGTGTATCTCACAGTTCTCGCTTTTTTCGCTCAGCAAAGAGGGAACACAAAGCAGACACAACAAAATTAAATAATATGATAAAAGCGAAATTTATGACACAAGAGTTGAGCCGAGCGAGGGAAAAGCGAAATACAACCGAAAAGTACACAGTTTGAGAGGAACTGGTCTGGTTATGCTCAATGTTTGTGGTCGGAAACTTAGCGCGGTTCAAAGTTCATCTAACAAGACTCTTTCCTTAAAGAAACACGAATATCCTGTTTCCCTGGGATGTGAGATACATATCTCCAGACAAGGAAGTGTTTGCTCGGGGCGCTAATGAGCACAAATGTGAAACAGGATGTGAAATCTTTTGTATGGCCGAGAACTAAAACTAAATATCTCTGAGGTCTTTTATTTGATTTAAATATATAAATGATTTATGATTTAGAATAATAACATATAAGAGTTTTTTGCGGCATAGTAATTCATTTTTTTCCGTGTACTCTAAGTAATGCCCCCATTTTATAAGTAGACTATTTGAAAAGGATCCCCGAGAAAGATCTCTTTGGAGATAAGATCCCGCTACGTCACAGACAGCAGGCAGTACAATGACATATTAATTACCCTTCCTCCGGTCTTTATCCGAGCGTTTTCTTTGTGCAGGCTTTCTGTTCTGTGTTCGGTTCTGTTCGCTCCTCTGTTATGTGGCTTTCTTATCAGCCCGCTGAGCAATTTGTAGGGCGATAAGCGTATGTATTTTCGGTATTACTCGCACTTTGTTTGTACTGTCCGTGTGTGCGTATACGTGGCCATGTGGCAGGCGGAGGTCTTAAATTACGACGGCGATGAGTAAACCGCGGACCCTTGGATCCGAAACGAGACTCACCCGAGGGAATTACCATATCTTGCGTCGAGTCGCAGTTTAATTTCCAGTTCTCCAATTCTCCAGTTCACTTTCCCTTTCCAATGATCGGTTTGCCTTTAACATTTTAATTAACGAACGCGGATCGCTTTATTGTTGGATTGTTTCCAATTGAGGGGCGGCAACGGGTTGGCTGTTCGTCGAGGGCAATTATGTGGTCCATTGATAAGGCTTTATCGCCTGAACTTGGCAGCACTTGAGTGGTTGTTTTGGAGCTTTTCCAACACTCTTTCCACACATCCTGGGGCCTTCACCCAGATTCAACGATTCCCCGTTTCATTCCGCTGCGCTTCGTTCCGTTCTCCACCGCTGATGACGAGCAACTGTGCCGCGCACAACTGTGAAAAGCAAAAGAAACGAACGAAAATTGTATAGTTGAAACAGAACTGGGAAACGCAGCAGTGCTGCTCAATATTTAGATGGAAAAAAGCTAGTTCTAGCGGGGAGAAAAGTAAATAAAAATTAAAAATTATAATATACACTATTTATTATATTATTTATCAGATATTTTTTGTATCATATAATTGTAAAACAAAAGCACTGAAGTTTCAGAGTTTGATTATAATATCGGCCTCCGAGCATGTCATTGGGTGGCAGCAATAGAATATTGAAAAAACCGATTTGACGTGCAGAAACGGAAGTGGCACCACTACAGAGTATAGAAAGAGAGAAAGTGGGAGAGCGCGCTAAAGAGAGCAATTGCGGGTTGACTCGTTTCCTTAACGGTTCCCTCACTCACCGCTTATCAGTGATCGCTGGCCAGAGCGGGATGGCCTCACTCCATTATTCATAATTCCTCTCGTTTTCATTGCTTTTATATCGCGCATTAGAACAAGATTTTCAGCTCAAGAACCGCGCCAGAGAAATGTGCAAAAAATCGGCGAGAGGGACAGGGAAAATGCCAACAACATTTGCAAAACACATGTCAATGGCATGTTTTCTTATTTTGGTTTTTTTTCTTATTTTTTGGACCCTGGGATTTGCCCACGAAAATCCTTTTGTTTGCGTCACAGCATGCGAAATGCTTAAAAGTGGGAGGGGAATGGGACAGGGACGAATCTCGGTGCATAAAAATTAGTCGACAGAAAAAGTTTGCTGAGCGCGCAGCTAGATATTTGAAATTTCAAATGGGGGAAAATGAAACGGAAAAAGCGAAGAGCAGTCCAAAGGAAGCGGAGCAAAGATGAGAAGTCTGAGCATCAGCATATGCAAATTTCTCTCTTTCTCTCCTTTCCCCCTTCCCTTACGCATCAAGAGTGTGACGTATGAATGCTGATGTCAAGCTGCCCGCTGTTGCTTTGCCCTCTACTCTTTCATACATCTTTAAATATAATTTATATCCATGAGACGGAGGCGTAGAAGAAGAAGCAGAAAAGGAAGATGGAACTGACATATGCAAGCGTTTGCTGCTCTCCTTCTTTTCTGTTTTCTTCTTCTGCTTTCAAATGGGGCAGCGTCATCAAGTTTTATGAGCAATTACAACATCTGTTGAATATCGCGATACACACACACAGTCAGCTACCAGCATGGAGCAGTTTGGCATTCTTTTATTCGCCATTCCTGCACGGAGAAAAAGAAACAGTTCCAATCGGTCAAGAACTACCAACCCTACTGTACTACTTTTGGTGTGAATGTTCTTATGTAATGAAAGGGTCTAGCCAAAATGCTAGGACTTATCCTTAATTCGAAACGAATTCGTAAACTAATCTTTTGTTAGTAATGTTATACAAATAGTTATGCATATATCAATACCATATTTTGGGTTTAAGATATTAGTTTTCTCCGTGTGTATCCAAACGGCAAACAGATCAAGTAGGAATATGAGTACAACAATAAAACCAGCGAAAAGAAGACGGCGGGAGAGGCGATACTTGGACCGAGAGAGAGAGGGGAAACAGGGCGGCGGACGAAGACGGGGAACAGAGCAACCCCCAACCACTTGGCATTGAACTTGGGATGTGCTCTGCTTCCTTCGAGCAAAGGGAACATCGCGTCCTGGCAGTGATTGAGCCATTGAATTAACATTTGGCAATGATTTACAAACAAATTCAGATAATGGCCCCGAAATGGAGCAGCGTGGGCGTGGACCTTTGTGCGTTTGGAATTTCAAGTAACCATTATATCCCGAAACTACACCACGAATCACTCAGAGGAGGATACCCACTCAAGACGGAAGCCCCTGGGGGAAAATGTTGGATTAAATTTGATATTTTCGAGGCCACGTTTATGGTTTCCTCGGAATAGCGATAGAGAGCTACAATTTCAGGGGAGTATTTGTGTTTAAGGGCCAATCCACATGTTTCAGATATTTGTACAGACATTGTAATTATATTAAAATAAATATATTAAGATATACAAATGAGAAAATTAAAGGAATAAACTTATTCAGAATAACATTGAGAGATTGAGGATTAAAATTACTTAAGGAGGTGTGGAGCTTTTCTCCTTTAAAGTCTTTAAAACGAATTGAATTCTCTACAGCCATTAAAGCCTGCCCTCTCAGAGCCCGAAAGCTTTTACACTGTTTGCCGGGCTGAGAACCCCTTTCGAGAGACCCTTAACCCGGTTACAGCCTCTGAAAAAGGGCTTACCCTTAAAAATGCACCAATCAATCAGGAAGCCAGAGGGGACCGGGAAAAGGCGACACAAAGAATGCAGTGCCGAAGGCTGAGCGAACGAAATCTGTCAAAAAGTGGTAAATGAAACTCTTCAGATGTCAGTGAGCCATAAAATTATGCGATAATTAATTTCTCATACACAAATCCCGTGTCGTTTCAATGGATTTTAGGGCAAAAAAAAAGCAGCAAGGGGAAGCCTCGCATTCCGCGGGCATTGTTTGCCGGCGTTTGCTTTTTAGCGATTTTTCAAAATACGAGTAGTTCCTTTTCGCTTTTTACTTTGCTTTTGAGCCTGGAGACTCAACCCTCTTGGCTGCTGGCTTCCGCAATTATGATTGTCCTTCGTCACTCGTCGCCGGGGCGATTCCTTTTCACTCAATCCTGTCTCCTTGCGGCCTTAATTAAAATCTGTACAAATTTTCTACTTTTCGCCAGCAAATGGCCGGACTGCTGGCCACTGTGCCAAAAAAATTTCAAGGATGAGGAGGAGGCGACAACCCCCGGCTGGCAAGGACAAGCCTTTGCAGTGGGCATAGGCAAAAAAAAAAAGGTTGCCGAGCGTGGATGCGGTGTCCTAAAACAAAGCGCACAGATTTCAATTGTTTGTCGCCATTGTGTTTGCCCTCCGCCCATTGAAAGGGGCGTGGCAGCAGTATCTGAAGCATGCTATAAGTTCCCATTGTCTTGAGTGGGCATTGAATCCGTGAGTACAAGAGCGAGTGCGAGTACGAGTATGTGTGGCGGATGCGAGGCTGAGGATTGCGCCCAAAATGGCAAAAGCCAAGTCCCGATCCCTGAACCATGGCCATGTGGACCGGAACTTACACCAGCCCCCCCCCTCGAAGCCCCTCGAAAACCCACCTCGAGTACCCCTCTGCCAACTAATTTGTCAACCTCAAGGCAAATGAGCAAAGCGCCATTACGACGCATTCTCCCGCAGCCGCCAGGTGGCGGCGCTCTGTCGGCCAACTTCCGTTAATTAACGTTAATTTACTTGAAACTCGCCCCAACATCCGCCAGCGGAAATGTGGGAAAAGGGGGTGGCGGCGGGCGGCAGCTTAAATACTTGAGGCGATTTGTCCACCTAATGGAAAGAAAAACAAACATCGAAGAGTAGGAAAAGCATGGAGAACAGAGCGAGAGGAAAAGTCAAGAAATACACATAGAAAAAGGATGTGATTTGTTTTTAGTAAATGTGAGCTTTGAGATTGTAAATAAATACAAATTGTTAAAGATCTTGCTTGAGATGAACAGAATATCAGTCTAAGAAGATTGTTTTAAGGAATTTCAGAGAAACATTATCATCATTATCTTCAGATATATGATAGAATTTTTGTATATTGATATATTTTATTATACGAATGTGCATATAAAATTTCTAAGCTCTAAAATTCTTGTATACTTTATTCTTCTTTTTCAGAAACGTTTTAAGTCCTACTATACATATGGAATATCCCAATTTTATATAAAGTTCTATACAGAAAACCCTTATGAACAGAATATTAGTCTAAGGAATTTCAGGGAAATATTATCATCTTTATCTCCAGATTTATGATAATTTTTTTTAGCAAAACCATAGTTAATTGTTTATATTATATTGATATATTTTATTATACGAATGTGTATATAAAAATTCTAAGTTCAAAAATTCTTATATCCTTTATTTTTCCTAATAAGAAACATTTTAAGGACAGTTCTACTCTGCCAATGGAATATTTATATAAAGTTCTATATAGAAAACCCATATTTTTTTAACCGTGCCCGATGAGCAGTCACCTAAGCACCGCTGGTAGAGTAAAACTGTGGGCGTGATCTCCGGCTGAGCTGGCAAGTCATCGTCGAGTACGTGCCACACTCGCCAGCAGCCAGGAGCCAGCAGCCGAGGACATTCACATTCTGGTGGCTGCAGCGATGCAGCTGCATTCTTTTCTCTTTTTGCGGAGATTAAAAAATTATCCCCGCACAAAAAGTTGACAAAAAGTCGGGGAAATATTTGCGAGAGCTTCAACGGCGGCAGCCTGTTCAATATGCACAGAGTGTGTCTGATGGAAATATGATTAAAGCCGTGGCGGAAACAGGCAACAAAGGCAACACACACACACAGAGCAGACGGCCAAAAAGGACGTGCTCCAACTGCTGCTGCTGACCGAAAAGCAAAGAGGACGCGCCAGGATTATGCAAAGGCACGTCAGAAGTTGTTTGATGTTTGAACGCCCCGAGAAATCAACTGGCAACATAAGACAAAGTCAAGTGCAAGGCAAGGGCTGGGCAACAGGGAAATCGGCAGGGCAGGGCGGAAAAGTGGAAAGTGGAAAGCGGAAAAACTGGAAAAGCAGGATAGCTGGCAAACAAATAAAACGTCCTGCGGCCATTTATTGATGCGGTGCACACGCTCCAGCGTCCTGCGTGCTGCAGTTTTGTTCATCTTTCCCACGTGAGTTGGGCAAAATATTTTAGTTTCAACTTTGCAGTCCCCCCATAAAAATTCTATAAAGTATCGAAAGTTAGCTCCATGTTTTCCCTGGCCAGGCAGCCACCTCCAACCTCCCAGCTGTGTGGTGTGCGGGTGTAACTGGCCGAGCAGCGTACATTTTTCCAGGAAAAGTTATGAAAATTCATAATGTGCCAATATATACACAGCGGCACACACACATGGCGTGCAACTTTGCGGTCTTTTAAAAGATTGTCGGCATTATTTGCGGCTGCTGTTGGTCCTGGTCCGGCTCCCGATCCGGATCCTATATCCCATATATATCCCGGGCCTGCCCCCTCTCTGGAATTAGAAGCCCGTGGCAAGCCGAGCCAAACATTCTCTGAGCTGTTAACAAAGTGAAACCGCACAGTTTTGTTTTGAAAAGTTTTCCATTTTCCACCCCGCTTTTTCCTGCTTGTTCTTAATTTTTTAAGCGATAACGGTATTTAGTTTAGCATGAGCTTAGGTTTTAGGGGTTTGCGGGTTTTTCGGGTTTTTGTGGCGCTCTCCTGCCCCTGCTCCCACCGCTCCCACCGCTCCCCCTGTGGCTGCCTTGGACTTGTAACAATTTGTATTCGGGGCCCATGATTATGCCTGGCTTGTTTGTTCAGCTACAGGATTATGCCCAAAATAATGGAAAACTGAAAACAAACCGTATATTGATGATGACTTTGGGCCAATTGGTTTATAAGTTTATCCAAAAACGAAACTATGTAAATTGGATTGGAAATATTCACTTCATTTTGTGTTGCCATACAACTACTTTTGTAAAAAGAGTCTCTAGGCTAGACATGTCGAATTCAGAAACTAAGTTTCTAAAATAGGGAAAATATATAAAATAAAATATAAATAAGATGGAGAACATTTTTTTGAAGGTTATACAGACTTCATTTACAAGACAAGCTACTAAAAAAAGAAAAGAAAAATGCAAAGCAAAAAGTATTTCATATTTCCAGACCAAAATAGTAGTAGAGACAGAAAGAAATAGAGGGAATATAGTTATATTAAATAAAGTTAATTAATTACAATGTATTTAAAGTTATGTTTATTACTTAATGATTTGGTAAAGTAAGGTGTAAATACTTCCACTAAAAGACCAGCCTTGAAAGGAACCGCAAACCCTCTCTTTAAATTTTATTTCAGCTTATTTCATGTTAAAGCCGGCTTAAAGCACGCTTCGGGCCACTTAACCATAATTTCCTGGTACTAGCCCTAGCCCCCGGACTTAATTCCGAAAGCTAATTCAGTTGATGCGTGAACATATTTTGGCTTATTTGGCTGCCTTCCTGATTTTCTGGCTTCGTGTTTTTGGCGGCTGTTGTAACGAGCTGCTAAATCGAATGTGACTAATTCGCGGCAGGCAGGAAGGCACTGAGGCAGTGACTCACAGAAGGCGACAAGGACACGGCCAAGGACCTGCTAATAAACCAGCAGTCGAGCAAGAGGGCGGAGCGCTGCCACCGAGTATTATTAATATATTAAAGACAATTCAATTGGAAAATTGGCAGACGAGACGGCAAAGTGTTCGCCGTTCTGTTCGGCTCTGTTCTGTGCATATGAAGTAATTGAAATAAACGAGCTGCGAGATGGAAATGCCATACATCGAGCTGCGGAGGGGCAATCCGGCCACTCGCCCGGGCTAGAGTTGAATGTTTAATAAACGATTTCCGCCACAGCGTTCGAGCATTTGAAATGCAAGCAGTCCCGAATGTATCTGCATCTGTATCTCTCGCTGTGTATCCGAGTGCGCACACTACACACCATAAGTGTGTGTGTGTCGAGATTAGAGCGGTTCTCGTGCCAGCCAACAATTGGCAGAGCAAACTGAAATCAGTGCGTGGAGTATCTCCATCTGTATCTCTGCAGCTGTGCGAGTATCTGTATCCGAATCTGTGCTGCGTGTATCTCCGTCCGCCACAATGAGCTCACTTTGTTGTGTGTTCCACAGCGAGTGTCTCTGTGTGTGTGTGTGTGCGGGTGCATGTCGGACATGTCATTATAGAAATGTATGTGTGCGAGCCCCTCGTCGAAATGATAATGAGGGCTTATCGAGCACCGCCGCCTGCCAGCGGAAGCGACCCGCTCCCTCTCTGCCATTCAAGAGGCACACAAATAAATCCGGAACCAGAATAAAATGTGTGAAATTCCCCAAAAAAGGGGGTTTGAGGGGGATGTGCCAGATAGCCAATAAATAAATAAAAATCAATCAACAAGTGGCCACTATCGCTCTGTATCTCTGTATATCTGAATTTCTCCAATCAAATATTGTTCGTTAGTGATCCCTGCTTATCCGATTTATATAGACAAAATAATTTCAGCTCTATTTTAAACTTAAATAGCAAAAACCCTTTACATTTCCCTATTAAACTGACTCAAAGATCTGGGTAAATACTATATAATCTTGAATTATTTACCTCGTTCCCTTGAGCAAACACTTCTTGACTCAATATGCACTATAAGTGATTATTATAATTAAAATAGTTAAGAACCCCCATTGGCAAAGTTAAATCTGCCCAGCCTGCATATTATTCGGAATATTTGAATAGCTCTCGCACACACCACCCCCGCACCCCCGCACACACACACTCGCACACTCACACACTCACGGCAGTGCAATCAAATAATCATAAATAAGTAATGATGTGCCTGGTTACTGCCAGGATTCCGGCACAGCCCTGTCCTCATCCCATATCCTGGACTGTATCTGAGCCACTGGGTATATCTACATGCAGGCGGCGTGGGATGTGTGTGTAAGTGCAAAAGGCATTTATTTCTGGACCCAAAACGAAGGCACGACCAGGCGTGGCTTCAAATTGTAATGATGCCACGCCCCCACCACCGCCGCTGCCCCGCAGGATGCTGCCGCACATGTATTCGCACAGAGAACTTCCTTTTGCCAGCGGAGAGCAAATAAATTGCTATAAAATTTTACCCAAAAGTCGCATACGAAGCCCCACAGCAGTCGTGTGCGGCGGGGGGTGTGTGTGTCTCTGTGTGTTTCTGTGTGTGTGTTTGAGGGGGCTGAGGGCCGTGTGGCTGCGGCTGTGGGGGCGTTTCCCCTGCAGCCTAGTGCCCGTTTCAATGGCATAACCAGACCGAAAAGCCTCGGCCGAGCAGCACTGAGCACTGAGCACCGAGAAGCGAGCTCGGGAGTCGGCGGGGACTGTCGTCATGTCAAGCAATTCAATTCAATTTGGTTTCTCACGCGTTTGTTTGCCCGCCCCAAGCTTCCTCCTTGCTCTGTGTGTGTGTGTGTTGTGTGTGTTTATTTTTATTTAATTCATTTCTTTGGCCCAACTGTCAGGGCTGTCTGCTCCCGCCCACCATATGCCATTTTATTTTTGGCCTGATTATGCTAATATTGATGGCAAATAAATAACAATCTGCAGAAAGTGGAAAACTTTCCAGCAAATACTGCAACTTTCTTTCTCTCTTTCTTTCTCAGCTTGGCAGCTCATAAATTTCTCCTTTAAAATATATATAGCCTCTGTCGGTAGGCCATAAAAAAAGGCGAAAGTGAACAGATTATGGCTGTCATAGATGGTAATTTATGGTGCCCTGGGCCGGGGACCTTCATTTAATTGATTTAGCTCAAGATACTCCCCCTGTGGGCTAGAGCAGAGCTGGAATTACAAGCGATTTCCTCGGGGAACTCATTTATCTGGCTCACTCACACTGCACACTTTCCACAATCAGCTCGAAATTATGCTACACACACTGGCCACACACTCGACACACTCGACACACGGATGATTTTAACACGCTTACTTACATGGCAAAATCGGGGGCCTGGGAGCTGGGGGCTGGGAGATGGGGCTTTCCAATTTCCGCTTAGCTGCTTCCGGCTCTGGTGGCCGACGGCAACTTTAAGTGGCCGCCGCAGCCTGTCATCATCGCTCAACTTAAAGCCTGGCCGCCGGCTGTTGCTCTAGCGCCGAGTATTGATTGCGGGATGCCTCAACACACAGGGGGGGCCTGAACTGAACTTTGGCTCGTCCTTTTAGCCGCTGGAACAACCTGACACGAGCGAGTTCTACTGCCAAATGAATCCGTGGGATGCTGCGTATCCGTCAGATGCACGAACTGCAAAAACGAACCCCGCTTCGGTTCGTATCTCGGCCATTCGGGGGATTCGGGGGACTCGGGAGATGTATTTTTGGGACAAAAGCTGGCTTGTGCGCAGGGCCGGAGAGCAGGATGCTTGGCGGGGAAATGTAAACAAAAAGCGCTCGTCTCCGCTCGGCTCTTGGGATGCTGCCTTTAATTAGCCACCGCTTGCATATCGGAGCAGAGCGGACTCGGGGAAGAGAGTCGAGCGAAGAGAGTCTGCGGGTGAAGAGAGCGCTCCGAAGAGCTTTCTCGCTTTCTGGCTGATAAGGCTACTGACCTTTGTCTTGGCCAGTGGCGTGGGCTAAACGGAGGGGGGTCACGGCTGGCACACAGTGGGCTTAGCCCGGCACTAAACGCTCTCGAGTGTTTTCTAAATACGTTGAATTTACACAATTTTCAAATTTCGCCGCTCGGCGAGCGCTTTTAATTAAATTAATGCATTGCCTACATTGCGGCGCTCTTGGCCACTTAATTGTTGGCATTTTTCTTCGCCCACTGAGCGCGGAGCGCGGGGGGGTGTTCCCCCCCGGGGGCTGGCCACAGTGGGAGCGGTGCGGGGGCGTCTGGACAAACAGCTGTGCCATGGAGCGCATAGATTACACAACAAACAAAAGCCGCTCAGAGACAAAAGCCAGCGCAGAAGTTGAAGTGGAGAAAGTGGTGGCACAGGGCGGGGGCAGCAGGGACTTGGCCAGAAAGTGGACCCGACCCGAACGTCGTCCCCGTGTGCGAGCCATTTGCTGCGAAATCTGAGCAGCTTTAATTCGAGATCCCCGGCATACGTCAAATGTTGAATGAAGGCAAATTTGTTTTCCCCTCGCCGCTCGGGGGAAGGAAAAGGCGAAAAGAAAGAGGGAAAAGCTAGGGAAAAGTCGGGAAAACTCGGTAAGGGTGCTTATTAATCAAACGAGTAGAAGTTGGACACTCAACTAATTGCCGTGGCTCATATGCACGTACTCCTACTGGGGAGCTCGCATCTAGATGCCATTTAATTGAAGTGATTCATCTGATTCATTTTTCCGTCATGACTCTAATATAATTTTGTTTGATTTTTTCATGCTCTCTTTCTGATGTATATCTCTAAATATTGATTATTAAACATGTAATATTTGTCATACTATTTATTATTTAGGAAGTTAGAGCTAATAATTAATTAGAGTTAATAATTTATAAGATTTTATAACACACATTAAATTTTTTAATCTATTTCAATTTATTTTTCTATATCAACATTGTATCAAAGTAAGCGTTGGTCTCACTGGTTAATCAGACAGAAGCATTCGCTAGAAAGAGCTTCTGATCGAACAGTGTGACCAACGTTAGCTTTGTTACAATGTGGCTCCTTTAAGGTCATGCTCAGCTTTCTGTTTCTGTTCCTTATACTTAAACTTGATATAACTATAATATAAACCATTTTGTTAAGAGGTACAGCATATACTATTTACAACTTAAAAGTGAATTCCATGCTTAGGACTTACCTTTCCAATACAAATACAGAAAGCTTTGAATTAATGTCCCACTTAGTCAATTATCTGACTAATTTCCCGGATTAGCAATTGATTTCCTGCGCCGGGTGTAACCCTTTCACCCCGAGGATCCCGCTTGCATTGCCCACTGAACCAATTTGAATTTAAATGTCCGCAGTTTGTTTGCTCGCCTTTTGCACTGCCAACAATCAACACATGCCGTGTTAAATTATCTAGTTTTCAATCACGGTCTGGCAACGCTCGGCCAGCACGTAGTGGTAGCCAGTTCCCCCCCTCCACCACTTCCCTTGGCCCTTTTTCCCAGCTTTTCCTTTTTCCCCAGCAGCTCGAAGAGGAGAGCCGAATGATTAATGACCGCTTTGCACTGTCGCTGTTTTCGTCCTTGCAGCGAGCGAACTTGTCGATGGAATGTGTCACGAGCAAAGTAAAACTAAAAGCCCTGGAAATGAAATTTGATTTTGAGCTGTGGAAGGGCCAAGCACAAGGGAAAGCACAAGGAAAGGGCTAAGCTGAAAGCTCCGAGTTGATTGAGTAACCTGGCCAAAGCGGAGCGAAGAAGGCGCCGGAAAAAAGGAAAACTAAACGTGTCGATTGATAGCGATAGCGCTGCCGATATGCAAGGCAATTTTCGGGGGAAAATTTGAGGAAAGCGAGGAAACGAGGAAACGAGGAAAAACTCGCTGCAGAGGGCAGCGAGGCGGAGTTGGGAAAACAAACGGAACAGCTGACGATGCGGGTCGGAAAAGCAAGTGCTGATAATGACGATAACGCCGACTCCGTTGACAGGCGGCCACCCCTACACCCAACCCCCTCTCCGGAAAATACAAATAACAGGTTCGGTTCCCATTTTGGCCAATTCGAAAGCCCCGGCTCGTGTGTGTGATGTGGTTTGGGTCTCTAGTCCTCTCCCCCCTCGTCGTGACAAATGAAAAATGTGTCGGGCATATTAAAAGGGACTTAACCCCCGACAGCCTCGCCCACTCCCGCGCCGGCGGATAAATGGTCCTGCCCAACGCATTACTTAAATTAATTTCGCCTTAAAGCCAATCCCGGCAAGGGCAAAAAACAAACACTGCCTCACACACACACTCACACACACACACAGTCCCAGCGAAAAGGACAAAAACTCCGGCTAGAGCAAATATTTAAATGAGGACAAAGGGACAGAGCCGGCGCAGGGCTGCAGAAGTAAAGCAAATAAAACGCAAACACGTCGAACGCATTAAGCACGTGTAAATATTTGTGAGGAACAACAACTGCAGCAGCCGAAGCAACAAAGAACATGCAAAAAAATATAAATAAATAGCAGCAAAGCGACAGTCGCAATATCGCAATATGTATGTATGTCAAAAGCTGAGCAAACCCTGAAAGACACGGTGTCATTTCTCTAATTAGCATATCATCAGGAGCCAAAACTACCCCAAGGGCTATTAGCTTAAGCTAAGCAATATATATCCCTTAAAAGAAGAGATTTATCATTCAGTTGGGTTGCTGAACAAAACTCTTCATGGAAGGTAATCAAAATTAAATCTAAATTGAATTACACCTAACATACTGTTGATTTTGGGTTAATTTATTATCAATATGTTTGTATTTTAAAAAAAAGTAAGTGTTTGTTGTATTATTGTATTATTATAAATATAATAAATTATAAAAATGGTTTAACAAAAAGAAATAGCAAAGAAGCGATGATAGAATTAATAACAATTTCATTATTTCATATATATATACTGCATACATATATTACTGCTAATTTCTTATATATTTTTTTATTTATTCTTTATATCTATATATATTTATTTATTTATATTTGCTGCCACAGAATAAGTTATTAGTCAGTTTGAATAAGCTAAGGATAACCTCCATAAAAAGATAACAAAATAATATAAAAATTTTCAAACTATTCACAGCTATTCAAGCTCAACCGCACGGCATGCAGCACCATGATACCTGCCCTTTCTGAACCCAACTTATCCCATATAAAATGTATAGAAAACAAAATAGTTTCCAAAGTCTAGGAAATGCATAGAATATTTTCACACACAATAACACCTTGATTTTGTAAAAAATTATAAATTTAATGAACCGACCTCAGCTGCAGGAATACCTTCATAACTTGGTCCTTTCTTACCTGCAACGCTTCCGTTGCAATACAAGGACCGGTTTTTTAGGGCGTGTCTTGTGCAGCAAACAACAAAAAAACTAGCGGAAAAATGAGGAGAACCCTTTTGTGGCTGCTTCTAATTAAAAAAGTGCCAGAGGGGGAAGCGGTATCCGCGGCGGTCTTTGTCGCCAATGGAGCAACTACAAAAAACGCAACAAAAATTCAAAAAGAGATCCTGGCTACCCAGGAGATGGCACAAAATTCGTGGCATACTTTCGCGAGCAGCGCATATTTCGCCTCGGCATAATTAATTAAAATTATTCGCCGGGCAATAATAAATATGTGCAGCGTGTGTGTCTAGGCGAAACTTGGCCATAACTGAATTTCGGGCAGAGCGGCCAGAACATAACTGACATCATTAGCCAACTTTAATGGAGTTTTCGGAAGACCAAGGGGAATAAGCCAAACAAAATAGAACCCAATGAAATGAAAACAAAATTAAATATGGCCTTATGCAGGCTCCGACGAGCAAAAAATTTATTTAGTAAACAATTTAAACTTTGCACATTTGTTTCCAAATATGCAGCAGCTTTGGCCCCCACTCAATGGACTTGGCTTATGCAAAACCCCGCTCTGGCCAAGTGGCTTAGATTTTTTGGCCCCACACTCACATACATACAGTGTATATATAAACTGGATGGAAGGACATAATGACAAAGTTTTGCCACTGCCACTGCCAGTGCCAGTGGCAGTACCAAGGTGGCAAGAACTATGTGGGATTAGACAATTTGTATGGCAGCTGCCAGGCAATGCCGCCCACTGCTGGCAGCCCGAGCCTGCGGTTGAAAGGAACTCCAGACCCCGACCAGAGTCCTCGCCAGAATCCTCGCCAGAATCCCCGACCAAAGCCCAACCAAGACCAAAGCAACCGCCGTCCGCATTAAGCCACAACTGATGTTTACATTTTTAACTACGGCCAAAGAAAAGTTTGCCTTGCCAGCAGAAAACTCAGCTCTGCCAGGCAGCCAGGCAGCCAGGCAGCCAGGAGCAGCCACCCCAGAAAACCACCCAACCACCCAACCACCCAACCCACCCCACTGCCGGCCCCTTTCTGGGCCATTTGGGCATAAAATTTAATGCATATAATATTGGCTAATGATGTTTGCAGTTGCGGGGCTTAGGCGAGCATTAACTTGGCCGAGTCCAGAACACCTGCTGTCCCCTATCTTGGCGTCCGCTCCTTCCTGTTTGCCTTACCCGCGCCCCTTTCAGCCCGTGTCCTGTATATAAGTCAGTGAGGCAATTAAGTCTGCAAAGGACTCGGAGTCGAAGCCGTGGCCCCATGTTAATTGAATCAGACTTTAAAGTTGCAGCAGCAGGGAAGCTGGAAGGGATCTAAGAGAGATCTAGGGGAGGAAATGGAGTCTACGGCCAGGAGAAGGTGTGTATTTATGAGTCCTTCTAATACAATATTCTCAAAACTAAGAGTAACTCATAGAACTGAAGATTATTTACAAAGAAAAGCCTCATACAGGAACCTCATTAAAAATATATATAGTTGAAACCCTTAAAGAAAACAGAGAATATAAGAAAGTCAACCTACTATGTATCCCTAAGATGATCTCATGGAATTGGTATATGGTACTTGGTCATAAAAATAACTTTGGCCGGAAAAGTGAGCTATTGTTGGCTGGCCAAACAATTTCAAGCTCATTAAAAATTGATTGACGGCACACATGGGCGTGGACACCTACATAAATGCAATCAGTACCCAGGAATCTAATTGGAGAGTTTATGGCCAGGACTTTTGATGTCCTGTCCCGCGGGGAAAGGGTCGGAAGGCTACAGTTGACCAGGGGAGCCATTCCGCTGCATGTTTGATGAATGCCACGTTGACAACTCTCACACACACACACATCGGCAGGCTTTGGGGTGTGACATAATTAAACGCCAGAATCCTGGAAGTGCCAGCTAATGAGCAGCAGAGCGGGCTGACAGGATAATGGCCACACCAAGAGAGAGAGAGGGAGAGTGGGGCAGTCATAACCAGATGCTGCTCATTTTTTGGAAGTAGGTTAATGTGAAATTATGGCAGTGGGCCTCCGGCTCCTGCTCCTGCTGCTGCTCCTGTCTTGTGCTTGCATTTTAAATGTTTTCATAAATACACAATCTGTTTAATTTGAAGCTGAATCCTGGCGGTCGAGGAGGATTCCGATCCTGCTGCTTTGATTCGCCGCAGGAGCGGCATGTGTTCGACCCTAATGACAGGAAATTGTGCGGTCAATCAAGCCAACCGAGCCGAGGCATAGCCACAGAAACAAATCATTATGGCCACAAAATCATCATTGGCAACTCGGCTGGCCCGGCACTCGGCATTCGGCATTTTGCATTCGGCACTGGCATTTGCATAATTGCCAGCTGAAAAACTTGCAGGAGCAGGAGCAATTAGGAGTCAGGCCAGACAATTGCATCATCCGTCTTCCGCAGCCATTTGTCCGCTTCACGCGCAGGACACTGGCCGAAGGACACCGAGGGAGAGAGTGGATTGGAAACTGGTTCCAGGTTCCAGGTCCCAGGAATCGTATCGCCTCGCATCGCTGGCACAAACACATTTAGTAAATTAAAAGGGAATTTATTGCTCACTAAATGCAGCAATTGCCATGTGCATCCGTGTGTCGTGTGCCAGGTCCTGCCAAATGCCCTCGAGTGCGTGTTTGTTTGTCCGCTTAGCTCGGTTTGCTTAATCTTTGACAAGCAGCCAGAGGTCGTTGCCTCGTCTCCAGCCACGCCGGCAATCAGGGCAAACAATGCCCGGCATGGCCAGGCCCAGGCATTCCTAGCCGAGTGGAAGCCACACAGACCACCAGCGCCAGTGCCAGGAGCCTGGAGCCAGCAGCCAGGACATGCTGAGGTAACCCGGGAAACAACAACAGCCGGGACGTGTGCATGCAGCTGGCAAAAACAAATGCGGCATCTGGGTCCAACGACGCCCCACACAGGTGGACTAATTAATTATATCATTACACTCGGCGACTCCAAGGAGAAGGACTCCGAATCATTATGCACATTTTAAAGTTAAGGTAATGGGGAGAAAGGCTATAAAATTAGCAAAATCACGCACTTTATTGTGCACTTTCTATGTGTTTGGTTGAGAAAGCATTTCGCTGGGAAGACTAAAGCTGAATAAAGTGCTCGTTATGAGTATGGTTTGGGTGTGGTTTCCCCATAAATATAATACAGAAGTAAGGAACGGTAATAAATTATTAAATACCCATATATTTATGTAGTTAATATAAAGAAAAACGTAAAGGAAACTATGTTTGCTTAGGTACCAAGGATACTGCTAAGTACTTACACAGGATAAGATATCTTTTACGATTTCTATGAGTAATTATGGCCATTAAAGAAAGCTTGACATTTAAAATTAAATGAAAAAAAATTAGACATAGAAATCTCTGAAAGGTTTCCCTAAAAAATAATACATAATATAAGGAACTGTAATAAATTAATAAGTATTAATATATATATAGGTAGTTAATACAAGGAAAAAGTCAAGGAAATCATATTTGTATAAGTACCAAGATTAAAGCTAAGTTCTTACCCAAGGAAACCATATCTTCTTCGAGTTCTATGAGTTACTATGATCATTAAAGAAAGCTGTACACTTAAATTTAAATTATTTAATTATTTAATTGAAAAATATACCATCAAAATGAACTGATCTTGTTTCAACAAATAAAATCATATTTTCTATATAAATCTTTATCCTTTCAAATAAATCATAGTCTCTGAAGCTTCATCATAAAACGCTTTAAATGAGAACCCACATTTTCAATCAAAAACAACTCAGTCTGAAAATAAAGCTCAATGAATTCATTCAATTGAGTAGACAAAAGGCAAGGACCTCCCCGAAATGAAAATACAAATAAAAAGCAAAACCAAAGCTAATTTGGCACCATTTTGAGCATGTGAGCACTCGCTAAGCTTCGGGGGGTTATTCCTTATCACAGCGGCGGACCCGGGACCGGGCCATAAAAAGCCGAGACAAGCCAGAAGTGCACTCCGGCAAAATAAATTGGTAATTGCATGCGGCAAGGCAGGCATTTAATGAAACGAAACAGGACATGCAAATGGCAATCCCAGATCCCCACTGCATTCCCAGCCTCACCCTCGCCCTCCTGTGACATAATGAATAGGATTTTGGGTTTCTGCGGCGAGAGAAACAGCCGGAGAAACATCGGGACATGAGCTCCTTTTGCGGGCCAACACTGCAATTTGCACCAGAGCCAAAAAGGATATGCAAAGCGATAGCAGGCGGCAGGAGCCTCGTGGCAACAGATGTTGCATCTTTGTTGAGAAGCAGCCAATTTGGAGCGCACCGAAGCCGAAGATAGACATGGCAGAGTGACAAAAATTTAATATGAAAGCCCAGACAGAGAGTCAGCGAAAGGCGGAAAAAACACAGGGAATTAAGGCCACGACCCTAGGATACCCGGTACTTGCTGGGCGTTTACTGCTGCCTTACATTATAAAGAGAGAAATAGTAATCAACAATAGTAGTAGTATCTTTAAGGGTAAATATGCTGTAAATAATAATAATAAATGCTTGACAGGATCTGCAACCCTATACTCTCCTTTCCCCTACAAGGACTGGGTGGTATGGCGAAGGATATCGCCAGGCGAGAGCAAAATAAACGGCAAAATAATCGGCGCACAATGCATTGGCAATGAGCCAACCCAGGGGCGGGCCGGGGGTCGGAAAAGCGGTTGGAAAAGCCCCCGCGTCTGTCTGTGTTTCCCATCGATGAAATTGTGGTCGCGACACGGACGAAGCGATAAAGCCGCCTGCCTGCCAGGACACCGAAGTGGGCGTTACAAATGAGGACAGGTGGACTTTACCGGGGGCGTGGCCGGAGGTCGGGGTCGCGCCGGGGACATGTAAAAATTAATTAAGCCCGCCCCCACACGTCCACGAAAACTAATTGAGAGTACGGCCACGGCAGCAAGGCTATAAAGCAAATTGGCCCCGTCCAAGGCGAAATTCAATTTTCAGCTGGCTCTGCTGAACCAGTTTCGGGATCTAAAGCCCTATCGATTGGCTTTGTCTCCTCAAATGTCCACACAATACTTTCAATTACAGCCTAGTGTCAAAGATCAACAAACAAAGGGGTAGGGTGGAGAGCCCCAACTCGGTGGAAAACCGATGCCCAAGGCAAACATTTCAATTTGCCTGCCGGCTGACAAAAGCCAAACAACCAACACTGCCAGCCAGTCAGCCATCCAGGCCGAGTGCTCCGGAAAAAAGCGAAAAATCGAGTGTGGATTGGCCCACAAATCGGGCAAACAGCGAAAAAAAAGGGAAGAAAAATACCAGGGACCGGGAAGCACTATGAGCTGCAGCGGCTGCCATTTCATATCCTGTGCGAACGGATGTGACAGCGAGCGAGCGGCAAATGGAACTCGACCATGGCTGATGGCCAAAGCCGGGCCAGGATTAGGCCCCGGCCTCCGAGCCGATCCAATTCCACCGCGAAGCTCGAATGCCATCGCTCGGTGGTGGCCATATCTCGGCCAGCATATTAGTTTACGGCGGAATATTTAGCCACATGCTGAAGGAGGCCCAGGGCGGCATGTCCTGGCCGGAGCGTTTTCACGGCGCAAATAACTGAAAAACACCAAATGGCCGAGCGAATGCCATGCCATATTTGTTTTCCGGCTGCCACCGATGTGAGCTATTATGGCCAAAAGTGAACAAACTGTGCCGCAAACATGGCCGAAATCCAAAGCAATAGCCACGAGTATCGATGGCTCGCAATTGTACCCTGGACAGAAGGCATGCATTTCAAAAATCCCAAAAAAATAGTATTTACTGCTGTTAGAGGGAGAATTTAGTAAGCTGGAAAATATGTAAAAACCCCTCGAAAAACAATAGATAAAACTGAAATTAACATAACATGTTGGATATTCCGAGACTATAAGGGCAAATCCCCACAGGGTATGCCCTGATCCATCTCGTTGGCCAATCAACATTTAATATTCAGCATTTTCCAATATTTACTTGTTGGTCATTTTTAAGTGGCAAAATATTTGTAAATTATATGCATTTTTTGTGGCCAGGCGCTTTGATTTACAGCCGCCAAATGAACATAAATAAGGGCCGGCCATCGATGGATATGGGGATATAGCCCTGCATAGTTGCGGATGGCCTGACTCAGCTTAGATTTATTTGCCTTCGTTGCAGCCTGGCAGAGTGCGTTTTTTATGCCAGGACCCAGGAGCAGTTTATTGGCGCATAAAATTGAATTAAAAGGCGGGCTGACAAGGGATAAAGTGGGGACCACAGGGCGTATGTGCAATTCTGTGTGTGTGCTGGCCCGCAAGTTGACTTTCTTTGCTATTCAGAGGGCCTCCTAAGAATTACCCTTATCTATCTTGCTGGCTGAAAACTCATTAAGGTGGACAAAGGACCCGGGACCAAGGACCAAGGGCAGAACAAAGCGAATTCCACTCGGCATTTTATGGCTTTCGGGTTTAATTAAAATCCACTGGCAAGTTTGCATATACATATCTCCCGTGCGTCTATCTAAGTACAAATATACATCTTATTCTGTTTCTTTGACAAATCAGGTGCTGCTGCCGTGTGAAGAGTTCACCAGTAGAGCAGCAGCAGGTAAAACGGCCCCAGACTCAGCAGCATCATCACGAGCGCCATGAAGCCAAACAGGCGCCAGTCCTTGAGGGGAGATCACAGGACAATGATGGGATCGTAGAAGAAACACAGTTTTCAAGGGGATATTCGAGAGATATTGAGCACTCCCAGGACCCAGTAACTCACTTACTTCGCTATCTTGTTTGGCCTCCAGCTCGCCCAGGCTGCGCCGGCAGATGGGACAGCGCTCCGCCACCCAGTTGCGGGCCTCCAGGTAGATCTCCAGGCAGGCCTTGCAGAAGGCGTGGTTGCAGTGCAGCTTCTCCGGGTTCTGGATGCGGTCCAGGCAGAAGGCGCAGAGGTCCTCCTCGGCGTCATCGCTCCCCTGCCTGTCCTTCAGCATGCCTGGGATGGGGATGGGGATGGGGATGATGCCGCCGCCGTCCGGTTAAGGGCTAACTGTGTGTGTCTGTGTGTGTGGTGTTAGTGTGTGGCCCCTTGGCGACGTGTAAAAGTGTAGAGGTGTCTGTTCGTGTCCCGCTCCCAACTCATGAACTATTTTTAGTGCCTCCCGTTAGCTAGATTTTTGTTAAACTAAAAGTCTAAAAGTGTCGATGGCTGCCGCCGCCCATAACTTGAACTTGACAGGTAAGGCGGCGGCTCTGCGACTCCACCGCGATTAAATTTTAATTAAATTGTGCGGCGATAAATCTGACCGGAAAACACCTTAAGCCGGGACTCCAACTCCGAGTACCGAGTCCTGCCAATAAAATTTAATTATATCAACGCCGAGCGGCAGGCATCGAATGCAATTAGTAGTAGCCTTGTACAACTCAATTAGGAGGGAGTCTGGCGGGGAATGGGGAATGGGGCCTGGGCGAAGCCATGTGTCGCGTCCTTAGCTGGATTTTTCCGCACAGGACAACGCTTTGCACTTTGGGGCAAACGACCGCAGAGCAGACAGCCGGCAAAGATCGAACTTTGTAACTACTACGATGCCTTCGCCTGCAAGGAGCTCAGGCGATGAAGACAAGACGCCGGCGATTACTCCAACAGGGTTTTTAATTAAGCTCCGGCACTAAAAGTCACATCATTCGAGGACATCCTTGGACCCCCGGAGGACGAGGAGGACGAGCGACGAGCGACAAGCAGCTGACAAATTGAATCACTGGCGTCAGCTGAGAGTCGGTAAGAAGTAACAAGCACACATTATTAACGCCGGCCAATTAGACGGCCATATAACGCAGAGCCAACTATCCGGAATTTGCATCTTCAACTTGATTAAAAAGTTGCCAGTCCGCCGCCATTGAGTCCCAACTTGATTGTTTATTGTTCGGTTGGCAAACTTTGCCCCAGACTCCCAGCCCAGCCCACTCCACTCTCGGATAAATTGTTAAATTCTCAACTTGAATTAATTTGCCAGAGTTTCTTTAATTATGTTTATAGATGCCCGGGCAATTGTTAAGACACTTTTGCGCCCAGACTCTCTCCAACTTTACCCAGCTCTCTGCTCCAGTTCGGCGGGCAGGTACTCGAGACCTCACTGTCAGTCCCGGAAAACGCCCCAAAGACAAACGGCACCAATCCGGAAAAGTTACCCCGACCCGACAGGAGGTGGAGCAGGGGTGCGGATCCTGAACTTTATCTTTGGATTCGTTTTGTTATTATTTGCCTAAAGAATTAAAAGGAAATCAAGAGAAATTTCGATGGCCGGAAATGCAGGAGATCGGCAGGAGGAGAACTTTAAAAGTAAAGATTATTCAAGGAATGCGAGGAGAGCCTTTCAGCGCTTGTCAATCAAACGAAGGCAAACGGCATTTATATTTATCAAAAGAAGGGATTTTAGCCCAAGGATTCTTGGAGGATTTCAGATTGAGTGAAAAATACTACAAAAATAAGAAAAATAATGAAAGTATTGGAAATATATTTAATTTTTTGTATGAAGAGCTATAGGATGGCTGGAAAATAATTTAATAAACCATATTGATAGGAAATCTAGGAACTCTTTTTCTCACTATTAAGCTCTTGGTTCTTTAAGCAATTATATTTAGTAATTAAACCCACAATTACCTTATAATTTGAGTATATTTATTAAAAGAAGGGATTTTAGCCCAAGGATTGTTAAAGGTTTTCGGATTGAGTGAAAATATAAAGAAGTTATAGTACTATACTACAAAACTAAGAAAAATAATAAGAGTGCAAATATATTTAATTTATAGTATGAAGAGCTTTAATCCTGGCTAGAAAATAATGTAATAAACCATACTGAGAGGAAATCTAAGAATTCCTTTTCTCACTATTAAGCTCTTGGTAGTTAAAGCAATTATTTTCAGTAATTAAACCCACAATTACCTTATAATTTGAGTACCTTTAAGGCGAGCTGTGTTTCTCTTTTTCCTCCTAGATAAACTTTCCCTCCCCCTAAAGTAATAAACTAAAAAGCGTACTAAAACTCCCCTAAAACTCGAATTTATTTACAGTCATTCCCCTAAATCACCAAGTTAATTAGTGCTTGCAGAAATCCTGCAGGTCTCTCGACTGATTTAATATTTGCAAAATGTTTCGCTTTTTATTCGGTCGGAACTCGAGCTCCTCTGGAGGATGGTGGGTCCACGGCTTCCGCTGAATAACGCCGCTGCACTCGCTCAACATTTTCGCCGGTTTCTGCTGCTTTTGCTAATGAGCTTTGTTACCGGACACGGACTACCAACAACAACAACAACAACATCAGCAGGAGCAGGAGCAGGAGCAGCCGCAGGAGCAGGAGCCGCAGCACAGCGGAAGGGAAGCGCTGCTCATTTATGCTAAGCTTTTTGTGCATTTAGACCGCAAAACAAGGACACCGGCAACAATGAACAACTGTATCAGTGGCGCGGTGCTTAATGGGTTAACGTGACACCGCGTGAATCATGGCATAGAGCGGGGGCCTCGGCATTAGTGGGTTAATATTTCACAGGAAGGCAGGAGCCCCGGCAGGAGCAGCAGCAGAGGCAGCAGAGGCAGCGGAAATGGGAACGGAAACGGAAACGGATGTTGCCTGCCCAGATTTCCGCCTCGAGGCGATTTCCCAGATCTCCCAGCAATACTCCCTAGTTTAATGAGACCCTGCTTATTTAGCAATTAGCCCACGTTTTTGCATAGCTCTCTTTTAGTAAAAAGTAAGACTAATTAGCAGAAAAGTCTGGTAGACTGGAGTGAATTATGAAAATTGCATTTGCAGGTGTTGCAAATGAAACTCGGGGCTGCTTGGCCAGATCTTAGGCTGGCATTGAGTGGCCCTATTTCGGCATATAATGGCTGCAGGAGCAGGAGGAGCAGGAGCTGGGCAGGACCCCAGACAATGGGCACAAAAGCCCATTTACTCGCCTTTGGGCGTGTGCCGAGGCCTTCACCCACTTCACGTCTTGCATCCTTCACCCCGGCACACCGCACATGCAGGTGAGTGCATCCTGGCACAAAAATCCCCCTCACCCTGCCCAGCTCGCCCACCTGTCTTTTTGTGCGCTCTCAAGAAAGAGCCGTAATTCAGCTAAAATGCACTCAGCCAGTCTTTGTTAACTGGGCTCACACAGTGGCCATCGCTGTAGTCGTAGTCGTTGCCGTTGCGGTTGGTCCTTGAAGCGGCAGCCACTGCAGCAGGATAATTGGAAAGTAGGTTGCACATTTAGTTGCATTCGAAGGAGTCGAATCGAAGGAGACTGAGCTGGCAGCAACCCACTTGGCATAAATCAAACGGCCAATGGCGAGCAATTTGTCGGCCGATTTGCAACATTAACACAGGCCTGGCCGTCTCATAAATTAAGTTAATATTTTTGCATGCTGGCCAGGACGAGGGCGGAGAAGTGGAGCAGTGGGGCAGCCGAAGAAGGAAGCCAAGTGGAAAGCCTGTGATATCAACGAGTCTCGTTCGACAATTCAATTGAAAAACTGGCAAATACATTGCCGATGGCCCAAACTAAAAGATTGTTGACAGCTCGTTACAGCAGTGGCAGTGGCAGGACGAGCAGGACGAGCAGGAGCACCAGGACTTTGGGCAATGAAAACTATGCAAATGACATGCAATGGCTGGGAAAACTTTGAAAAGCCGGCAGCGATGAAGGAGGGAGGGTGGAAAGCCAGGGAAAGGCCTTACGGATAACTGAAGACAGAAAGCTGAAAATATCCCCACACATTTATATATATATATTTATATATATATATGCATGTGTTTATCTAGTTTTTGGGCGAATTGCATTATGCAAAGTTGAGCGATTTGGGATTGCTTTAATAGATAAGCAATATGTTGACGGGGAGGCTGGCTGCGTCTTGTTTTTCGTTGAGAATATAAATTGGGATTTGTACATGTTCATACATACGTATATCCTTGAGCGATAAGCGGCACAAATTAGAGTGTAGAATTGCCGGAGGATCGCCCAACAAAATATATAGCAAGTGCCTGGGCATGAAATGAATATCTCAACTTGGAATGTAAGGGAAAAATAAAATAAAGTTTAGTAGACAAGACAGGATGAATATTTTTTGGCACGCCAGGCACGAGTTGGTAAAAATTCATCTTATAATTTATATTATTCATATTTAAGGTCCTGCTTCGTCCTTCGTCGCTCGTCCTTTTGATAGCCCTCGCGCCCACTTCACCGTCGTCGTCGCCCACTACAAACTTTAATCATAAAACAAGAAGAAACCACGAAACAGTTCCCAACACTTTCAGCAACTTGAGGACGGGGGACAGGACTCCTCTGGACTCTGGCCCCCCACCACTCGACTGTGCATTAATTCCTACCTTTTATAATGCAAAAATGAAAGAAATAAGGTGCACTTATACCGCCCGAACCGAAAAACCCATCCCCCCGGGCTGGGGGGGCCAGCCCGCATAAAGCAAAGCAAATTCCAAGCATGCCATGGAGATGGCGACTCCGTCGAGGACTTGCACTCAACAAGGACGACCATGACGATGACGACGACGACGACGTCAAGAGCAGTCCAAAATAAACAAAAAACACAACAGAAAAAAAACATTATACAAAAAAAGTAGTAACAAAAAAGCCCACACAAAGCGTTGAATCTTTTTTCCACTAAAATTCCTTCTACTTTTCCGTAAAGAGAAAAACAAAGGCCCATCGCCGGACTTGGACAGCTGAAAATTTGTGCTCAAGGCATCCTCATCCCTGTTCCCGACTTTCCGAAACCCCTCTAATTGTGAAAATGAGCGAGCGTGGATTACTCCAGTTCGCTTACAGTTGCTTACGAAGCTGAGTGGCCGGATACTTATCCGCAGCACTGTATACACGCTCCCAGCAAAGCCAGCGCCACAATTGCCATTGCACTTGAGCAGCGAGCAGTAAGTTCACTCCATTATTGCTAGCTCCGCCAGAGCTACTAAGCTCCCCAGCTTCCCCTTTTTTACTTGACTTTTCACTTTATTTTCCAGCCATTTTTGGGTTCCATCCCATTGTGGCTCCTCGCAGCCAGCATTTTCCCAGCTAAACAAATTTTTTGATTGGAGTAATAGAGTGCTGGTGAGCTGCAGGTATCAGGTGTGGGAAATGGCATAGCAAATTATCTGCTAATGAGATCACCAGATCGTCCCTTTTCAGGGAAACTCAGATATTCGGCTCGAAAATGCCACAGCAATTTTCCATTCATAAATACTGAACACACACCCACACACCCAGGCACACTCGGCGTGGGAAGCTTCTAAGCAGAAGTGCTTCAGTCAAAAATGGAATATCTGTCTGTGGAGTGTATTTGCAGTCATACGAGTAGCACAAGCAACCGAGAAATGCAATTTAAACAGGACTCTTGAGGCCAAGGACTTGCTTATACACACACGGGTGCACTGGCGAAAATTAGTTCCATCTCGAGGGAAGAGTGAATCCCTTGGCATTCGATTGGGAAAATTAGTGGTACTAGAGTGGCCCACGGCTCATGTGCTTAATTAAGATATAGCCCGATATAAGCTGCCAAATTTAAAGCGAAAGCCAGCTGACTTACATTATAAATTGCTGCATCAGCTGCAGCAAGTATGAAAAGTCGCTTGCCACGCCGCGGTACTCGCAGAGTGGAACCTGTGCATATTACGTATACGCCCGCGCGGCCACAGAAACTCACGCTGTGTGTGCGGTTTTGTTTGACAGGCACCAGGTGGCCGCCCCTCCAGTTAATATTTTCTGCACTTGGCTGCATAATTCATGCCAGCCGTGTGCAATTGTTGGCCATGAATGCGTGGCAAGCGCAAAATCTCAACGGACATTGGGGTCTCAGCCGGCTCAAGTCCCTCCCTGGCTCCTTCTGGTCGTGTGGACCGAAAATCCCTGCAAATCCCGTGCAAATATCACGAGTTTACCTTGGTCAGCAGGTGTCGCCGGCGTTAACATATGCGAGTACCTGGCCAAATAGGACAAAACGGAGTGCCAAGTGTACATTGCGTCTAATTACAGAAGATGCCCGATTTTTTATCATTAAACGCGGCCGGGCCTGGGTACAGGGTACAGGGAAAAAAATAGGAAAAATATCTGGGACCTGGCTGAAATTGTGGCAATTACGTGTGGGGGAAGAGGCGAAAAAAGTTTTCCCCCCGGCGCGCGCACTGGGAAAACATTTGAAAGCGGAGGGCGAAGCGCACGAACGCACGAATAATTAACAAAATTTGCACTTTATCGCAGGATGCAGGACGCAGGGCGCAAACTTTAACGAGCAGACGAGCTGGCGAGGGTCCTTGGCTGGCAGAGTCCTTAGTCCTGCCACTGCGGGTTTTCCGCTGCATGTACGAGTATTTTTTCCATGCCTTTTCTTCTCCGGCTTTGGCCGCCGCCACCTCTCTCCACCTCGCCCCCTGCATGTTTATTTTTGCCGCTTGGCATATGACGGAAGCTGATTTGAGGCAAACACAGTAACACATTTAGCTGGCAAACATGTTGCTGCTGCGACGGAAGCCGGGCTGGGAAATCGGAAAATAACTGAAAATGTGAAAATGTCAGCGGAATGGAAGCGGGAAAGGACTAGGACTAGGACTCGGAATGGGAATGGGAATGGCAAATGCTGAAGCAGAGCAGAAGCTGAGGCGCAAAATCAACAGCGCGCGTTCAGGCTTGTGCTGTTGTGGATGGCTGTGTGTGGTGTGTGTGTGTGTGTGTGTGTGTGGGTGCAGCTCTGGGTGTGTGCTTAAGTGTGTGGAAGTTCTTGTTGCCGTTGTTGTGTGGGCGTTGGTGTGTGCAACGGCAGCAGCAACGGCAGCTTGGCAACTAAAATGCAATTAAGCCAAGCTGAAACAAGGCTTTTTGCTGCCTTAAACCTCAGGCTTAGCCAGGCTCTGGCTCTGCACTCCCTCCTCCCTGCTCCACGCCCTTTTTCCACCAGCTCTTCCATACACACACACACATGCGCCGCATTACTAAGCACTTTTTGCAATTATTCACATTTTCCTTTTAATTGGAATTTAAAGTGCAGTCAGTAGTAGTAGTTCCAAAGTCTCTCCCAGTCTCTGGGAACTAATGGCTGCCCCGAGGCAGAGATCCAGCTTAGCTGCTCTTCAATTAATTTAATTAATCGCCTTTGGTTGACAAATACATAAAAGTAGCCATAAATAATTCACATATTCGCAGGTTCATTTAAACAGCAATGCCTGCTCATTTGATTGACATTTTATTTGCATTTACTGCCCGTGTAATTATGCATTATATTGTGGCAATTATTTATCGGCCGGCCTCTATGGATATACTTAATTGATTGTGACCGTTGGAAGTTAATGCAGAAAACACGGAAGGGATTAAGCGAATAAAGTTGGGCATTCAACAACTGTCAGATATATCATTAGCCCTATCTTCCATTAGTAATTATTATTTTTGAGAGTCTCCGTAATATATCATTGTACATACTATTTTTCACGGATATTTATGAGTGTAGAATTTGTTGTTATGCATTTATTATTATTATGTAGTCTGCCACAGGCCAGCTAGGCAATTAATTTATTAATTAAAAACCGCGTTGCATATGCAAATGAATATTAAATATTTTCAAATCCATTTATCTATGTCATCAAACTCAATTTTAAATCTCTTCGAAAAATATTGTACACGAGCCTCAATAAAAAATGTCTAAAATAACATGTAGCCTATAAAATAAATTGTTTCAATAAAAAAATAAAAAAAGGAAAGCTGTTAGCAGGTGCAGGCGCCTTTTAATAATGCAAAGTGTTGGGGCTTTGCATACAAATATTTGCGTGGAACTATGGGTTTTTCGCAGGACTCGGCAGGAAAGTAATAAACGGACCGCAGTAGTAATCAATGCAACAAAAGCATATAAATTACGAAGGACTGGCTGCCTGGCTGTAGGCTGTAGGCGGGCTTTAACGGATGAGCTGGCTGGATTTTAATTAATGCGCCAGTTAGGCGATGTAATTTCGCCATTAAAATGCTCAATTAATACACGGCCGAGTCAAAGGGGCCGTAATGAATTTAAACACACAATAATGTACTTACCAGCAGCAGGACGAGAGAAGGATTTCCAGCAGAACATTTGCATTTTAATGATTGAATGATTTCCAATTGATTTTCATTGTGTTTTGCTTCCGCTCTTATGTATTTATTTTATTTTTTGTTACTGTCAAGCCCTGTCGATGTCCTTCGATGTAATTAACCAGCCAAGCCAGCGCCAATGTCACTTTAATTATTTTCAGCAACTACTTTTTACTAATGTTCGTGTTTGTATTTGTATTTATAAACGGCAGTGTGTTCGTTAATGGCATGCGGTCCAGCAAGGTCAGTAGTCGGTGTTCGCATTCGCTGGTAATTTTTTGTTGGTAATTGCCAGTGTAATTGCTTGTGTTGAAGGTGTCGAATAAATAATGCATTAAACAATTGCAGGACAATGGGGAGAAGCCAGTAAAAACCGGCCGACACGGTCCACAAATTATGCAAATTACATTTGCCAGAGACGGCGCTCATTAAATGCCCGAACTTGAATTCATTTTATGGACATCCTGCGTGTGTGGAGAGTAGTTCCTAGTAGCGGTCGCCAGGTGGCGCCGTCGATAGTGTCACAGTCACGTCTTTGGCTTGGCTTGGCTTGGCTTGGGCTTTTATGGGTTATTGTTTGCCAGAGTTTTTCACACTTTTCTTCAACACTTTGTTTTGCTGTTGCGGAGATATTCTCGCTTTTCCCTCGGAGCTGGTTGGTGGTTTCCTCGCCGGCTGGTTGGTGGGTATTTTTGTGAGGCCACTGCAGCGGGCTGCTGGGATAAAAGGACACACACAGGACGCAACGGTTTCAACTTGTGAGCAACGAAATGCGTTGCGGGCGTTTTTATACCGCCAGCCGCCAGTCGGATGAATTTTCCGGGTGGGGATATGCAAAAAGAAAAGAAGCGCAAGACGCACGGACGCAAAGGCGAAGGCGGCGAGCAGAGCAGAGCCGAGCGGAGCACTACGGATGCGGAGATAAGCTGGCAGCGCTGCCCGGCTCTCGCTCGCACAAGGACATGAGCGGAGGCTGTGCTGCCGCCGTCGGCGTCGCCGCCTGCGCACGCACTGCCCGAGAGGTCCTGTCCCAAAAAGCTGCCCCCGAGCTTTTCCACGCACTCGTTTCTGCCTCGGCCGCCGCTTCGTGTGCGTGACGCGCTCGTGCCAGGTCCTTCGGGTCCCTGCCTCGTGTGCTACCCGAAGTCCTTTCGGCCCTCGGCTGGCGTTCATTTCCGAGTTCATTCTGGGGATTTCCCCTCCTGGATTTCGGCTGAGTTCCCGTAGTTTTTGTGTGTTTTTTTTGTGTACTTTTTCGCTATCCCATTTCGTTCGGTTTGGTTTGCCGCTGCCTTGCTGCTGGCTGCAGTTATTATTATGCGCCGGCTTTGTCTCCTGGCTCTCTAATTTACAGTTTCATTTAGTCGGGGTCAGACTATAAATAGTCGCCGCCAGACATGGGCTGCCATTTCGGGGCTTTCCATTTCGCAGACGCGCGGAGGAGCCCCCGCGGAACCTGAGCCCTCACATACACCCACACCCACCACACCTCCAGCGCGCCACTCGCCGCCATCAAATCAAACACGAAAATCAAATTTGTAAACAGCGTTCAGGTGGCACAGCACATACTCTTCCCCCCAACCTCACCTGCATAAATTGTGGCCATTAAAATAAACCGCTAAACGGGCTATATTTGGGCACGCTCCGGGGCCACGGCTCCTTTGCATATGAAAGGACCAACGGAAAGGCTCTGAGGAATCACTTTTCGGGGGGCGGCGGAGTTCCCTGCAGTTGCGAGCTGATTTGCCGATATGCGATAAGCGATAAGCGACCGGAAATGGCTGTTTGCCGGCAAATTGGCTGCACGGCTGGCTCGCAACAAAGCGCGATACAATTTTTGCACTTAGCCAGGAACTTGCGACTTTGTATTCCCTGCCACTTTGTTAACTTGCCACATTCAATTAGCCGCCGCAGAGGCAACTGGAAAGGCAAAGGCAAAGGCAAAGGCAGCGGCAGCTATAAAGCGGCGATTTCTAATTTCGATCTGTCAAACGCAAAGACCCAAGATCGATGGCAGCCGATAAAAAAGTATTAAAAGCGCAGCCGAGGATGGCAGGGAGGGCTTGCAGCCGGGAAAGTCCCCATTCGAAATGGTCCACTCGAAACCATTTACAATTCATGTGGAAAATGTTCGTCTAGTGCATTGTGCGGGAATTTATGCTTAAATAAAAGCTCAGGGAGGCCCGAGCAGACCTTGGCATTACGTGCAGATCTGAGCCAGGAAAAAGGCAGCCGGAGAGCGCACAGGTGAAAGGCTCCTGAAAGTAACGCCTGATTTTCTCCTCCGACTGATGAGTTTTGGGAAATCCCAGCAAATGAGCCGAATATCGTGTGTGAGTGTGTGTGGCTGGTGGCAGTAAGGGCCAAATTGGAGTCGCCACAACGCCCCGACCATTAGACTTAAGCTGCAATAACCATCTCACGAGATGGAAGCCGAGCGAATGCGACGATGGCAAACAAAGCACCCGGCAGCAGGGAGATAATAATAACTGGAGTGGCGAGTAAGATATAGAAGATGATGGTTATGGTGTCCACACCATCAAGTTGGCCAACGAAGGGGTTAGCTGAAATGGAGGAGAAGGGCCGCAAATGTGTCTAAGAGAAGAGAAAAGAGAGAAGTTATATTCATTTCTACAGAGAAGAATCAAAGAAATATTTAATTAGATATATACCCTCAGAGAAGATTCATTGAATGTATATTTGGAATATATACTACAACTATTTCTTACCCAATATTTAGGGACATATTTTAACTCCCCAGAATCCCCCACAATTAACAGCTTTTCCAGAATCACTATCCCTTGGCTATTTATTCTCCATCGAGTCGATAATCGGCCGCATAAGTCACCCAACTAATTACACCCAGTCGAGGCCCCAAAACTCCGGCGAGTGAAGCCTTTGGGCTATCGCTCGGATTCATCATAAAATCGCAAATTCAATTTGTTTGACACAATCTAAACCAATATTTTAGGAGAGCTGCGAGCGGCAAGCTCGCGGGGCCATGGAATGGCGGCCAGAACCGTGGCGGAATGCCGGCGAACGTTGGCGGGCATCGGCAAATTATGACCACGAAAATAAACGAGTTACGCAAAAAGGCAGAAACCGTGCACAGTTTGCCCTGTTCTGTGTGCAGTGTGCAAAATGTGCACTATGTTTTGGCAATAGCTCGCGGGGGGCAGGCGGGTGGCGGGGATCCTAGCTACTGGCTCCTGGCTACTGGCTCCTGGCTCCTGGCTGCTGGCTCCTGGATGTTGGCCATTGCAGATGTCCAGGCCCATGCCCAAGGAAGCTATGCCATCGCCTGACAGCAGAAAACCAAAAATTTTGATTTATGGCCAGGGCATAAACTGCATTTGACGCGCTTGTCTCTTTCCCTCCCTCTCTGTTACACTCTCTATCGCTCTATCGCTCTCTCTATGGGTACTAGGGGGGGGGAGAGGGGCAGCGGCGCATGATATGGCTACATATATAATCAAATAGTAGCAACAAATGCGGGGATACTCCCGGATCGCCCAGCCATATGAACGGTGACATGGCAGGCACGAAATTGCAGCGAGAATGCCAGTTTCCCTGCACTGAAAGAGTTACTTAGTTACTTCATTTAATTTCTATTAAAAATTATTAAGAGTTACTTATTTACTTCATTTAATTACTATTAAAAATTATTAATAATACTTGGCTTATTTATTAAACCGAAGATGGGAATACCAGCAAGTTGCAACTTGGGAATTTTAGGGCAAAGTTACCGCTTGCTTCTCACTAGAATTCCCAAGTCGCAGCTGGGTGGTTTCCGCAAAACCTTTTGTTAACAAATAGTATATAAATTATCCATCGGGATATATAAGAAGATATATATATATATATATTATATTATATATTATTTTATATTATATAAGTATTATAATAATGTGCATTGTACTTGCTCTATTCGAAACCCTTAAAACAATTAACTTTGCCTTGTTTTTATCCAGAAAATACCTAATTGCAGTCAAAAAAAATGCAACACTTTTGTTTCCGTGTAGGGACTCTCAACGTCCTGCCTGTGTGCTGTGCGCGAGTGTGTGCGTCCACCGGAAGTGTGAACGCAATATTGTGAACACACTGCCGCAGTCGCTCCGTCTCGCTCGCATATGGACTTCGCCGTCGTAATGATGATTAAGCATTGTAATGAAATTGCAAATTGGCGCCGCGCGTCTCATCAAAGGGAAAACGGAGTGGAGCGGTGATTTCCACGATTTTCATTGCCGAAAGGCGAGGGTAATTGTATTGTAGTTGAGTGCCGAGAGCGAAATAAAACCACTAATAAGCCAAATGACGTGCATTTGTCATGAGGTCCGCTCGGATCTTGGCCTCCTCAATGCACTCAAAGGGTCGGGGTTAAGACTTGAGGTTTGGCCTGGAATTTAGGCAAAGGACTCTTAATTAGGAGTCAGTTAACAGAATTCCTTGAATCCATTCAACTAAATCTGGGAATTTTAGAGCTTTAAGGAGGCTCCTTTTTGGTATAAATATTTTGTAAGGCAAGGCTTTTAATTGGAATAATTTGTTGTAATTTATACAAGGGGATTACAGAATGTTCTGCTGAATATCTTCTTACTATTTAAATTGCTTGCCTCAAAGACATTAAAACAAATTAAAATTGTGTAAATATTACTGGTCACCTAAAAGACTTCTTTCACCGCAAACAATGGCTCTCATTTAATTTACTGACTAATACTTTGAGGCAGCATGCTCTCCTTTTAATATTTTAAAAATAAATTTCCCAAAAAATGTGATAGCTGGAAAAGCAGGCGGGACAATGGGAAAGCCAGCAGAATAATAACAATGTCGAGAGTTAGGGGGAAAAAGGCCGGGTCAGGTGAGGGAAACGCAAACAAAACTGTCGAAAAAAGTATGCAAAAATTGTACATAATCAAAATAATGACTCAGATGGTTGATGAACAAGGACTGGGGCTGGCGGATGGACCTGAGGCTGGGCTCGGGGCAGGGTTCTAAGCCAAGAAATAGACGACAACAATAGCAAAAATAAATAAAAGCAATGACAAAAGTAAATTTCGAAATGCAAACAAAGGTAACAGGAGGCGGCGGGTGGAAGGTGGAAGGTGGAAGGTTCCAGGCTAATCTCTCAAGTGGCAAATGCATTCAAATGAATGTCATGGATGATATTGGTGAGGGGTTTGGTCCTGCTCCTGGGGCCGCGGGAAGTGCTGATGCAGCAAGGACAGCCTTTCAATGGCAGCGCGGCCTCCGACTCAGTCTCAGCCTCGGAGCTTAACACGTGCACTTGAAATTTAATATCGCTGCCGGCAGGCAGGCAGTCAGGCAGGCAGTGTCCCCATCGACTTAGCTGCATTTTATTATAGCATACTTTCCAGCTGGCCCATCCTGCCATCCTGCTGCTCCTCCTCCCTCGCTCCCCCGCTCCCTCAGCCGGCACAATAATCCCTCATATTTATTTTTGCAAAATTATTTGCTTTGTCTGATTGCGGATTTGCAGCTGCAGCGTTTGCTCAGTTACTTTGCAGCAGCAGCAGCAGCAGCGGCGGCAGCAGGATCCGAATCCGAATCCTGAATCAGTGGCAGCCGCAGCAGCAGCAATTTCAGAGACATCCTCCATAGGGGCATCATCCACACAGTTGCCAGATTCGTTCGGGGCAGCGGCAATGAATGAAAGTTCTTTATGGGCACTCGGGCCCGAGCCGGGCACTCATTTAATATGAAAGCAAATTGCATAAAATCACACCTGCAAGCCAACTTAGCACCCGCCCGGTCTGCGGCCCTCGGGTTACCTGGCAGCCAATCCCTGGCGCTTAGCAGAGGGACGGGGGTCCTGGTCCACTGCGGCGAGTGAGAGGCAACTGCACGGCGAGAAATCTGATTAATCAATTCCTGATTTATCACTGCTTTGAGCATTTAGTAAATATATTCCCTCTGTTTTTTGTATTTAACTTTCAGAGCTTATCCCAAACAATCATAGTTTAAACTTTGTTTAAGAAGTTGGAACTAATTCTTATTGTTAGCCATATTTTCGCACAGTGTCAGCCAGCCGTATCCGGGCAAATGTCGACTGCATGAGGCCCGGGCGCAAACAACATGCTGCCCGTCCGGCGAAGTGGTGTCCCTGTCCGCCGGCCCAGGACGGCACCCTCCACGGCAGTTGTAAAAACACGTTTATGGCCGCTCTCTCGTCTCGGAGTGTCTCTCTGGCCTCTGTGTGTCCGCAGCCCATATCCTCCCACATCTTGACTGCATGCCAAAAATACTGGCATCTGAAGGGAAAAGGCTCGGAACTCGACCGAACTGAACCGAACTGCACTGCACTTCGCTGTCACCTAGCGATTACACGGACAAGGACGAGTGGGTGGCCGGAGCAGCTTTACGATGTCCTCCCAAACGCACACACACTTGAAATTCAAGGATTGAGTATGTGGGGATGTGGGAGTGTGGGGCTGGGGGCTGGGGGCTGGCCACACAAATAAAGTCGCGTAATGGGCCTGTTACTAATTTGGTGAACATGTAAAAGTTGCAGCTTCCTCGGGCTCCTGCCCCACACAGCCAAGTGCCGTAAAATGCCCGCCAAACACAAATTGAAATACACAAAATTCCAAAATGTGTTTGTTAATAGAAAAGGCCGTAGTTAAGGGGCATCACGAGAACGGCGGTCATAAAAGATATATGAGTTCTAAAAGGAACAAATCAATAAAACCGTCTGAGTTCAGGAAGAGGCAATGATGGCTGTCTATGTTTGGAATTGTTTAAATTGAACCTTTATCTTTTAGAAGCTTAGATTTTTATGCAACTGAATTTTAAAATTATGGTGCTATGACACGATACTGTATTTATTTATTATTTATTTTTATTATTATTTAAAATGTTTTATTTATTATTTAATATTTATCAATAGAATATTTAAAGTTATCCATTTATCAGCAGAAAATTTAATATTATGGTTCTATGACACGATGTTGTGGCTTCCATTCCTTGAAGGTTGCATCGGTCAGAGGTAAAAGGAACACGGTTATAATTTCATTAATATCATAATTCATAAATTAATAATTAAGGACATAATTTCTTCTTAATAATACGCCTAATGCGGTGTCATAGTCTCATAGCTTATGAGGGAGATTATGGTCAAACTAGTTAGTCCAGTACATCATTTTGTTTGAAGAAATGCAGTACCATTAGCTTATAATTTACTTTTTATCTTATTTATTCTAATAAAAAGTGTAAGTTATCAATGATTAAATAATATAATAAATAACGTATATAAATTATAAACTGCTAGCATTATATATGTACTACATTAAGGTATAAATGTAAACAATACTCTATGATCTGAGCATTTACCATTATTCCTTCCATTAAAAAAAATCCCAGAAGGAAACTAAAAGATATAGAGCTTCAATTTAGCCGTCACAACTTTAATTTCAAGTGTTTTGTGGAGGATCTCGAAACTGGTAACTGGTAACTGGTAAATGGTAAATGGCAAATGGTGACGCCGACTGCCATTTCTCGTCCTGGCTCTCTCTGGCTCGCTGCAGCCGAGCTGGCATTGCATACGTTTAGGCGTTGGGTCCTGGCAGCCTGTGTTTATGTAGCTGTCACGGCCACGCCTTGTCGCAGTTGGCACTTTGCAAAACGCCCACGTTGCAGTTGCAGTTGCATTCGGATCCGCACTCAAAGCTTCGATTTTGCAGCTGTGGACAATAAATTTGCGCCCGCTCATTGTCAACTAAAATCAAAAACATAATTCAGAGATGCCGGCACACGAGCGCCAGAGACCGCAATGTTATGCAACGGGTGTCTGTGTGTGAGTGCCGTGCCGGGCACGAAATTAACACAAATGCCAAAACAGCAGCACCAAGTGGGCGTGGCCCGGGGGGCCAGGACTCCGGGCCACGGACAACGCACCACGGACAACTCCCAACTCCGAAGCCTTCCTGCCGGAGTCCGTTTGCGTTCGCATTTAATGCATTCGCAGCTGCAGGAGCAGCCGCTTCAGGCAAGGACCACAAATCGGCAAATCCATCTCAACGAGAGGATACACATCCATCCACGGCTACACTGCTCGAAGGTATGTATGTTGTTCTTAGGGGGAGCCTATGGACTTTAATGAAGAATAAATTGCTTGCTTAATTTTGTCAATTCCGAAATGTAACCCTCTGGATTTCGTCTGAGAGAAAATATTTATGGCAGATAAAGGTCACAGAAACATAAACAAAACTTGGAAAATGTAAAAAAGAACATTTTTAATACTAAATTCATCTTGGAAACTTAAAGTGATTAATTTGGTCTCCGATTCTTGCACAACCCTACTACATTTACGATTTGATTACTTCATCAATATTGTTGTTTATATTATTATTAATTCTCTGAATTACAAAGTAATTGCAAATTAATTCCAATCATTAAATGTCTATATTAAAAGTGAATTTTCGATCGAATTTGTTTACCAGAGACATTTATACAATCAAGAGATAAGGCACATATGTCTTACCATATTTACTTGTAATTCATTTAAACAAATAATTGTTATGTCTAAATACAGGATATTTAGTTGCATAATTCTATTATTTTCTTACCACTGCTCACCTTCTTGGTAATTACCATAACGCAGTGGATGTTTATGTCTTTCAACAATGATTTTGTATATACAAATATTATCAAAAAAATCTTAAATAATAGATAACACTAGCTCAGGTAAGTAATAGATATTCACTAAGGTTTCCAAGTGTATCTAGAATTACTGGCTAGTTTCCACTGACTTCCGGTTGTAGGCCGTGATGTTTGTTTAAAGTAAATAGCAAATAGTAAATAGCAAATACCGATCGAAGAGCAGCCTTCAAATATTCAAGGCTCCCACGCCGCCCACTCAAGCCACACCCTGGCGAAGGCCCGCCGCCCACCGCCCACTGAACACTAACGACCCACATGACAACCACTAATCTGCACTTGTACTGACATTATATGGACATTTGTAATTTCCGGTCGATGCCATTTTTATAACCCCGTTCAGAACGCATAAAAGAAATTTGCAACAATGGGGCTTACAACAATAAGCTGCTGACCAGAAAAGAAAGGCAACCGCACGCCAAGGGGTTGGAGGGGGCGGGCTTGGGTTTCGGGACTCCGGGTGGTGCCAACTTTTGGGTCACACAAAAGGCGACAACTTCAGCTCGTTTACTATTAAAAAAAAGGGCACCCCTACACACACGCTGGCAATTCGATCCTGTTTACGAGCTCTCATAAAAACTTGAATTTTATTTCAAGCGCCCAGGAGTCAATGCCAGAATGTGTCGTCTAATGAGGCTAACCTCCCATGGCCATGGAAACCGGGGTGGAATCACCACACACACACTTGCCAGAGAGTCCTAACCAAATATCCTGGAAAATGGAGCATGCCACATTTGCTTAGCTTGGGAAAATGTTTAGCTTATTGCCTTATTAAGTTCATAAAACCTTCGAGTATTTAAAGGCAACTGCAAGTGCTTATGAAATTATGGTCCGGGCTGGGCTGGGCCACACCTGTGCTAGGCCGTAAAGCAATTAGCCAAATAGCAGGTCGTATTGCAGCCAGCCTCCTCCCCTCCTGCCCTGGCAATCTGGCTGGATTTCCATTAAAAAGCAAATTGAAGTTTACAAGTTTCGAGCAGGCAAAACAATGAAGTTTCCTCACAGCCTGCAGTTCGCAGGATGTACGCGTGCAGATGCCAAAGGATGTTCGGGGATAAGCAGGAGTTTAAATTCAAAATAGGCTCGTCTGGGAAAGACATTAAGATACAAATTATCTACAGAATTGCATAATTTAAATGATATTTTTATTTAAACAAGGATTCAAGGGTTTTAGGTAATTTAATTTATATAAAAACTACCTCCAAAGTACATCAAAATATATCTATGATTAGATATAAAAAGCAGATACAAATATTAGCTAGGGCTTTTAAAAAATTAATAAGAAATTTAAAGATTTAGATACATTATCTGATTTTTCTCAGGCCAGCATTCCTTGGCCAGCATTCCTTGGCCAGCATTCCTTGTGCCAAAATTGTTAAAAACAAATATCGATTTGTTATGGAAAACAACAAACATTTGATGAAGACACACATCACACACCACACACGCACAGCCCGTATGCCAGAGCACAGCCTTGAGGACAAAGGACTTTTTGGCCGGATCGAAGGTGTAAAAGTGTAAGGACACGGGCCAGGATTAGGGCTTAAGCGCTTGCTTCATTTGGTCCAGGTGGAAAAGTCAATATTGCGGCTTTAGTTGGGAAATATTAACTGTCTCCGGTGGCAGGACCCAACATCCAGGATCCCTGGCCCAGGGAAACCACAACTATTTGCATACAATTTGTACAAAATAGAAAATAATCAAAGCAATGTGCAGCTGGCCGTGAAGGGGCTCCAAGTGGGTTAAGGGTGAAGGGGTGCTGATGGGGGATGGAGGCTACTTAGCAAACATCAACACCTGTTAAGGGTTACACTCGAGCACAAAGCTGCAAATTGGCTGCTGGTAAGTGCAGCTATGGCTAAGGGCAAGCTGCACACCCGCACACCCACACACACCACCCCCACCCCAGAGGCAACAACAACATCTAATCAATTTAACACAGAGAGAGAGAGCGCTGCAGAGTCCGAGGGAGAGGGCCATATCCACACGGAAAGAGACGGGGCGAAGGAAATTCTGCTGACCGCAGGCGATGGAAATGTTCCGGGCCCTGGCCGTTGCCAGGATGAAGGCTGGACTCCGCCTGGACTCCGGCTGGACGGCTGGGAGTCCGGCTCGTAGCCCTTAACTTCATTATGAGATTTGTGTAATTGTTAACCAATTTACCGTTACGTTTTGCATGCCACAAGCCACAAGGCAACATCGGCAGTGGCCCCCTTCGCTGGCATTGGCATCACGATAACACCCGTGATATATTGTCCAAATTATAATGCCGGAAATGTTATTAATTCAGAGCGTAACTCAATTCCTGGCCAACTAATTACGACGTTTCCACCGCACCGACGACGATGATGATAATCATGCTAATGCTCATTATGACAGGCTGCAGGCAGCCATCAGCATTTACATTGCATCAGTTTCAGGGATTCCAAGCCTCTCATTGCTCAGATGCAGTTCCCTCGGAATTATACACATAGAGCATATATACAGGGCTCTGAAATGGGTATTTACATGTTTTTGCCATTTACTATTTCGCCTGTCAGTGGCTGCAATTAAGTTTGTCCAAGGAAACACTAAACTAAACATATAAGAACTAAATACTTAAGTAGATATTACAATAATCGAGGTTTATGTTCAGGTTTCCCCAACCCACTGAGCAATGAATAATCCCAGAACCACCTACATTACTGCCCTGGAAATATAAATATTCACCTCGGCAAAGATTATATATACCTCGCCTCCATTAACGTGGCTTTTATAGTCGGCTGGCTGCCCCCTGCTGCATTGTGCGATGGCAGCCGTGTTAGCCTAATTAAAAATGCCAAATGATGTCGCCCACTGCTGCTGCCTGCTGCCTGGCGGCTAAATGGAAATTATTTGCATTTGCATTGTTTCTCGGTTGGCAGTTGGCGGTTTGGCGGTGCTGACAACGGGCTAATGCCGCCGTGACAGTGTTCGCCGGGATTTGGCCCAGTTAGGACTGCGAGAGGGCTTCCCATTTCGTTTGGGGGATCGAAATGGCGGAATTGGGATGACCTTTAATTGGTTGATGGGCCACACGTACGCGTACCGTGGATTCAAAAAGCACTTTCGCTTATTGGAACGTATGCAGCAGGCTGGTTTATTGATCGGCGGAATGCTTTTAAGACACGGCGCATAAAAATAATAATGATGCCGTGGCGTGGTGTCAAAGGGGCAGGCAGCTTGCACATAGAAATAAATATTTATATGGACGGCATCTATAAATTGAATGGCGAAAGGGTTGCCAGGAGCGCGGCAGGAACTCAGGTGAGACAGGCAGGACTTATGGGCTTTGGCCGCCGCCCCCACACGCCCAGCACACCCCACACACCCCGCCAACCCACGCGGCATTTGGTCCTGGACATTTTTACGATGTGATTTCACATAACCACAACAGACGTGCAGACAAACAGGAGCAGCGGCAGGAACAGGAGCAGCAGGAGGAGGAGCACGGGCTGGAACAGAAGAAGCAGATCCAAAGGACGACATAAGTTGCAGACGCGCGTTGGTGATAAACTTTGAAATTGCCAAGACAGGACGAGGGGGGCGCACCGGAATTTATTACCCTCCAGCGGCATCAGAGGGCTCACATTCAGGATACGAGTACGACTCCCACACACACACACACTCACACGAGTACATCCTCCGAGGAGCACAAGCGGATTCTAATAAGCGAAATGCGCTGTCCTGCAACGGAATCAAACGGAAACGAAACGGAATTATGGGGCATTACCCAAGGAGCACCCGTAACCCTTGTCCGTTCTGTTCTGTATAAACCCCACCGCCCGCCGACAATCATCGGCTGTAACCCATACTTGCGGCTTGATTTCGGTGCCATGCCAAGCATAACCAAGGCATTAATTTTACCCAGAAATCGCACACTAGAAAGTATAGAGACGTCCTCCGCTGATTTTGCAAGTGTCAGCCCCGAGGAGGGACGACAGCGGGCAGCGGGGCCATGTCGCACTCCAGTTGATTTAATTCAATTCATGGACAGACAATGATTGCGTCAATTGCCGCATGTTTATCATTGTGACAGCCAGGCTTGGCATTCTCGTGGCCGAAATCCGAAATCCGAAGTCCCAGATCCGGAGTCCTGGCGCACAAGACGGCACTCCTCAATTTTCCGGCCAGAGGAGGCCAAGAAGGCGGAAATTGTGGAAATTGTGTGTAAGCGTATTAGTTTGGCCATTGTGCAAGTGTCGCGCTGCAAACCCCTTTCCCCGTTTGCCCTTTCTTGCTTCAAAAGAGGGAAAATACGAAATAAGGGTCAATTTGATCTGGAATGTTGTACTTTGCCGACACAGATTGGATACATTTATATTAAAAAAATAATTTACTTATGTAGTTTTAGGTTCTATGTAGTTATAATAATTTTAGAAATTTTGTTAGAGTTGAGTTGTCCTAAAATTAGGAAACTATTTAAAGACCCAAAAATACATATCTTCTGAACAGCATATTTGGGCCAAAAATGGCACTTAAGCAAAATGCCTTATATGGTTCGATTCACCGTTAAAATCTTAATTAGTTGTCAATAAAATATTTTAAAAACTAAGAAAAAAAATTTTCGCCAATTTTTGAAAAAATGATAAGGGGTTACATCATTAAAATTGTCAAAAATTGGAAAAAAAAATTATTGTTTCTGATCTCTAAACTCCAGATGCAGATTAATTAACCTAATAAAAACTAGCACAGAACTGCTTTCCGAATTGAATTTGAGGCTGTTTTGACTTTGTTATGAATATTTTTAGCCTTGAGCTGTCCCTAAAATTAGGACATCAAAAACGCCATTAAATTTAATTCAAAATGTAGTTTTGGTTTAAGAAAAACCATTTAATAGATTTTACTGTATACTAGAAACGAGAATGGGCGACAATGTCACTTTAGGAACATTTATTATTAATTTCAGCCATATTCAGTCATATAATTATTAATATATTTTATAGAAAATGTATATTATTAGCCTATATAATTTTATCTTGGTATATAACCCATCTTTTACCTCAGACTTGTGTACATAAAGGACACACTTCCGGTGTCTGTCACGCAATTTGTGCCTCGGTTGACCATCTGCCAATTAGGAGGTTTTATATTTTTCTTACCCCACCTCCTCGAGGGGTTAAAAGGGGGTGTACATCGCCCAGGGGTGCGATTCAGAGCAGGTTTTCAATTACACATTATGACTGCTGCACGGTCCGCCCGAAAATGCAGTAAAATTTCGAGCAAAACCCTTAGAAACCCACACACATGGCGAAGAAATTGGATTTGCGACTGTTGGCTTTACCCAGACTTTTCTTTTTGGCCATTTTCCGTTTGCATTTGGCGCGTTCTTTTTGGCTTTCTGTTTTTTCTTATGTGTCTCCACCGCACCAACACCGCCCCGCCCCGCTCCGAATGTCCCGGCTCGTTGACTTTTATGAACTTATAAACAAGAGCCGGGGCACCGGCAACCCTTTCGGCCCGGCCTGTTGCTGCCACAAGCTACTCCAGTGCTTATTATGTGGATTATTAGAGGGATTTACTTGCTGCCATGTACGAATTCATGTGCTCCAGCTCGGAATCCGGCTGAGGGCTCTCCCCGCTCCCTGTCCTCCCCTGGATGCTGTGTTTTGGTGGCATCAATGACATAAATAAAAAGATTTCCAAAGGATTTGCCTGCGGGCCACCGCACCCAAATACCCAAACACCCGGCAACCAAAAACACACCCAAAACACACCCTGCCAGCCGAGCCAAGACAAGCCGAAAGTTCCTCCTGTCCCGTTAAAATCCGTATGTCGCATTCGGTATCCGGATCCGGCTCCAGAGGTGTGTGGGTGTGATTTACACAGACACCAGAAAGCACCAGGAGCCATGAGCTGGGAGCTGGTACTCGGGAGCTGGAAGCTCTGCCAAGTCGGCGATGATCTCGGCATTGCCGCAAATTGATAACCGGGCAGCGTATGTGTAGACACTGTTGACTCAACTCAACTGGCCACTGATAAGCCACTTTGTTGCCCGGCGTAAACAATGACGTGTGCTGGACTTTCACTTGAAGTGGCCTGTTTGGTTGCCGAGAGCTGTCTACACGGCGATGGGTTAACCAGCTCACCCGGCAATCAATGCTTGGATATACATAACACACCGACTGGGTTTGACACTCAACAAGCTCATATTTGTAAATATTTCCTATAAAAAAAATGTACACATCATTAAGGGGGTATGACACTGCAAAACACTGTTAAATTGTAATGGGATTTTCGGAAGCGACATATGTCAGATTTATAGAATTAAAAATAAAAATATTATTATTATTGGTATCATTATTATATATTGATATATTATATACTATATATTATTATATATATATTATATTATAAAAAATTATTATATTCTACA